>CAXIEJ010000023.1:67367-94961 GCA_964023215.1 Eledona agricola | reverse complement strand
ATTCAAATTCGTTCTCTATTGTATGCGCAAGGTCTGGAAAACATTCAAACAATTCATTGGAAAATGGCAGTCCACTTTTGTCACCCATAGCCAATGTTAGTGGAAGCACATATGCCAATAAACACTATGTTACATAAGGTGTTTTTGTAGGGTGAAATGGGTATAAAGCAACTGTTAATCACCAATGAAGAATAGTAAAAATATTTAAATGTTGATTCCTCTTTTAAGTCGAGAACGCACACGACATTTTTAGCTCGGAAAAATGACAGCTGCTCCCACCCTGAGCTCTGGCTAAAAGTGAAATAGGAGAGAAAGTCATCATAACCTTAAAAGACGACAATTTTGATGTTTTGACAAATTCTGCTTTTCCATTTTATTTCGCGTAAAAACCGCGCAAGTCCTCTTATATGAATCTACCTCCTTTTTTGCTATTTGCTGCTCTCGCTCTTATCTAAAATCAAAGACATCATACAACACCAATGTGCCCATCTATCTTGCTCAAGAAAACTATTAAAACACAATTCATTAAATAAACACAAAATGGAACAATCACAAACGGCAATTCCAGGCAAAAATTAAAAAACGATTTATGTCAGAATTGGAAATTTAAACTGAGAATTACAAAATGCGTTCAGACAAAAGATAGAAGTCAAGTTTGTGTCCTAACTCAAAATAGAAAATCAAAGTGGGGTGGTAAAATTGGATCAAGAAACTCTAACAGATGACACCAAGTAAAAACAAAGTGCATTCTACTACTGGTATGACGACTATGGTTGTCTCGTGCATATGTGATAAAAACGTCGAAGCAAACGTAAAATTTCTACTCCGAACAGACTTCTCTCAGAGGTAGCTGCTCTCTAGAAAGAGACGGCAATAACTTAGGATAAACGTTTGAAAAAAGGTGTCTACGAAATTGAACATTATCGCACTACTTCGCCGACTTCAACCACACGGGTATCTAAGAATTGGCCACTTTACCATGCATTGATTATTTACAGGCTCCTAAAATCTTGCTAATTTATAATTCGATAAAGTGCAGTGTACTCTGACAGAAACAGCCAGACGTCGGAAAATAAAAGTTGACGTGCTTACAATGTGCGCTCGTTGTTGGTCAGCAGCAGTTACAACGGCTCTCACTGAATAACTAGGCGTTATGTTTTTTTCTTGATCAAAATAAAACAACTCTAATTCTGGCGCAACTGTAATTCAAAAAAATGTAAAAAGCAATTCCTAACGCATCTCGGAGACTTCTAAGATGGTCTTCTCGGCACAGAGTCGTAGCTGTAAATAGCGCACACACCTAACTGATACAAAAAAAAAACTTTGAGTCTGAAATGCTTGCTGTAAAAAGAGAGCCTCGGCCTGTCTGCGCCGTTCAACGATCTGTCTCCATTTGCAACCAACTTGTGAAACCGTTTCTTTCTCATGCTTGATTCATTCTACTTTTTAAAAAGCAGTCTTGTACTTTCAGTCCTAAAAAAAAAAAAAAAAAGTAATCTATACTCTAAATGCGAGAGTATATGCAACAAGTTCTGTTCAAAAATAAACCGTTTTTTTTTATAAAATGTGTAGTAGCGCCAACACGCGCCATTTATTTTTTGTAAACGTTTTTTTCACCACGAGAGATGCTTAGACTCTCCCTGCTGACCATCTTAGTCGCTCTTCTTAACCGAACTTTCGATTGTATCTTGCGCGCAAACATTTCGTCACACTATCAGAGAGATGTTCAGCTGCTTCACTGACGCATACATTGGCACGGCATAAAAAACTAACCGCGCTTATTGTCTAGGCTCTTTGGTAGAGCACACTGATCATCTTACATCATCCCACGCTCTGATATTCTCTCTCTCTTTCTCTCTCTACACATTGTCGATGGCTCACCTTGTTTCATGCACAATTCCACACACCTCGCTTAGAGTAACTTGATGAATTGATAGTGTTAATTTGTCAAACCAACGTTATCGCATTCTTGAGATGCCGCAGGACCTTACCCTCTGTTGGCAATGCCTTGGCTCCATCTGAAGGGATGGGAAAAAAAGGCATATTTAACAGACGTTATTTTGACGTCATAGCTGTGTAAACACCAAATAACGTCTCTATTGTGATAACCAACTGTATATGCCTCTTTTCTGACTCAGTCTGTAAGCGGCGAATACGGCCACGTCAAAATTCGAGCGTAAAAGGCAAATTAGAGTAGCAAGCATCATCCCATACCGTGCTCGCAACATGCTGATAAAGAGAACAGCAGTTTCCCTATATCTTCCGCGCATCTCCTCTTTCTATCTACAATTCTATCAATATTCAACCCGATATAACCAGCGCGGTCTAGAGCCACGTGATGCAAAAAACAGATCCAGTATCACCCCTATCATACGCTCTTTACAACACGAATTCACATATGTCTTTCAGTCACGCACGCTGCTTCATATGATGAATCCATCGCTCTTGCTTTTGCGTGCATAATATAATAATACGTAGTGCTCCTCCTCCTATATATACATACTATCCTCCATGTGTTGTTATTTTGCGCTTAACACGGACCATTTTGTGCCTCTTTCAAGCCCACAATGCCGTCGATGCTTGAACCATGCTGGCAGATGACCTCGTTGATCGAGGGCATGCATGCATAGCTCCGAGAAAATAAAAGAGAAATTCACTCCATAATAAAAGTAAGAGCTGTGTAGACAAGCCAGTGCCAAAATTTAGCCAAAAGAGACCTGTTTTTCCACTTGTGCCTTATAACTTCCTTGGCATCTTTCAAATCCTCGAAGAAGTCTCTTTCTATTTGAATGGCAATCCGGGGATCGAGCATACTTAAATTCGCCTCCAAGTTGTACTTGTAGCTGAGATGGTCCAAATTGTACGAGCCTACCATAGTTGTTATACCATCGGATGTTATGGTCTTCGCATGTAACTCTCGGGATTGCAGTTCGTAAACCCGAACGTTGTTTTGTAAAAATAATCCATAGATGTGATTCGACGCAGAATTGATAAGTGGGACATCACTTTTGCCAGCAGTTAATATTCTAACATCGACGCCTCTTCGAGCCGCGTTGGTAATCGCCTTCCTGAGCTTGAATGGCGGCAAAAAGTAGGGTGAAGTGAGGTACACGTGCCTACGAGACATGTTGATCGCACTGGATAAAGAAGCCTGGATGTCTCTCTTGTTTTTGGAACTGTCAGAAGTGAGTACCTGAAGAAATGTGTCGTGCATATTCTTGTAGTTTCTAGAGTTGACAACCATGTCCAGCCACTCGTAGCCATTAGTTGCGTAAATCTCTGGAACGGGCAAACCCGAGTGAATTTTTTTCAAATCGCGATGTAAACCATCCGGTAACGCCTTAGAATCGGCCATGGTGACGATGGTTTCTAAGAACACGTCGGCGAGATGCACGACACCAGGTCCTCTTATCATGGCATGGGTATCCCTAAACCTGCCATTTCCGCCGATGTCAACATTGCAATACTCTGCGGAAATGTTCATCCCACCGCAAAACCCATAGCTGTTGTCAACAACGAGAATCTTGCGGTGATTTCGGAACAGGACATAGCTACCTAGGCTAAAATAGTCGATGAAATTGGAAACGTTGTTGAAACATATAACAATTCCTTTGAGTGTAATGAGTTCTTCGAAGTGGAGCGAATTAAATCCAAAGGATCCAAAATGGTCATAGACAAATGTGACTTGAACGCCACGTCTCGCGGCATGAGTCAGCTCTTCAATCGTTCGGAGTCCAACTTTATCGGGCTTGATGATGTAGGTCTGCATCCAGATGCGATACCTGGCTGTTCGTATGGATGACCACATCGACGAGAAGGCCTGTTGTGGTAAGAAAGATCAGTAAAAGATATCATCTCGAATCGTGTGTTTCACTCTGTTATCGCGTTGGAGAAGAGAGAGGAACAGCGCGCGACAAGGAAAATGCCAAAGTGCAGTGGAAAAAAAACGGGCATTTTTAAACTTAAACACTTTGATGTTCGCGTGCGAGCCACAGCATCACACGAATTGGAAGCCGTAAACAGGCTTGGTTCATGAAAAGCACAGACACACGCTCACAGATGAAATGGTCAAAATTTAAGGCGCGCGAAACAAAGCAAAGCGCGTACCTCTGAACCATCTGAAAATATCTCCACAAGATTGTTGGAAGACCTGGCATCTCCCAAATACCTAACGATCTTGTACCACTGGGATTTGATCTGACGTCGAAATTTTGTAAGGCCACTGTACAAACGAGGAGAAAAGCAACATATTGATGTAACCAAAAAAAAAGAATTTGTTTCAACTTCGCGAAGGTTGAGAGAGCATAATATGTATGCATACTTGTCTTTCATATTTGTGTCTCTCCACCCAGTAGTTTTTATGAAGCTCTGATTTGGTAATGGGCGTGTGACTGGGCATATTTGTCAAAATATAGCGGGAAATCGCCCCGTGTGTGTCGGTTTTTTTTTTCCACTTCGTCAGACGATACAAAAACTGCAAGTGCGACGCATTTTTATCGAACGTCGACGAAAATAACTTGGCCGGAAGCTTCAAGTTAAGGCCAGTGGCATCTCGAATCTTCTTCGTTTGCTTCCAAGCTCTCTGAGCTGCTTGGCGAAGTGTCATGAGATGACGATTGTGGCCTATCAACCTCAGCTGAAGGGAAGACTCGAACGGTTGTAAAAGGAGGTAAAAAAGACCGCTTTCATTTGACTCAGAAAACAGTAAGCATGTCAAATTCAAGGGATGATAGCAGATATTAAAAAATGGCTTAGCAAAACAAATGTTTTTATTACTTTTTTTTTTCCTGTTTCAAAAGATCATTGCGTACAATAACAAACTGTGCGACTGCATAAAAAATAAAAAAAAACAAAAAACGGAATAAGCGCTACTTTTTGCGACCCCCTCGCTCCTTGGTGGACAGAATGAGTTCACTGCCGGGCTTCAGATTATAGTGCGCCAAGCTCAGTTTGTCCTTGAGAAATCCGAGTTCTTCAACTTTCAAAACTTGCTTGTTGATGGGAACTGCAACTGAAAAACAGTTGAGAAGTTTTTCTTTGACGTCTTTGACCGTGGAGCTGAGTTCAAGTGAGAATTCTACTTCGGTCTGACCATCGGGCAGTAAATAGCCGTCCGAGACCAAAATCGTGATCTTGACCGCACCGGGGTACCTCCCCAGCCATTCTTTCTCCGATACAAGTTCGATGTATTTGTTGACTTTGGAACGCTTTGCTTCAGACGCAGGTTCATCCAGGTCAGCGGGCCTCTTCTGGGCAGATGAGTTGAGATCCGGCATAGGTGAAGGAGCGCCATGAACCATTTGAGGCGGAAATTGGCCGGACATGTCGAGCATAGGGTGGTCCTGGTAGCCAGGTGGGAAAGCGCCCAAATGTTGATGTGGTGAAGAAATATATTCGGTTTGCGCAGGATATGACGGTTGGGGCATGTTGTAATCAGTGGGAGGTCTGTTCATGTAAACGCTGGCTTGCGGGGGTTGATGCGGGGCGTAACCAACTGAGGGGGCGAAACCAGAAGAATTGGCATTGGGAGGAGGACCAAGATTGTTGTCTCGAACGGGCGGCTTTTTGGCGCCATGAACAAAAGAGAGATTCGCATTGTTGGCCACCGCCCTGTTGAAGCCAGGATTGCTATAATTGTTGATATCACTGTTCATATTAGCATGACCAGTACTGTCGAAACCCGCATTGTGCAGGTCACTGGTACCCCTACTATCGGCAGCATTTGCCAAACTAGCAATTGCAGCACTTGCCTCGGTGGACTCTAAAACGACATCCTCGTCATCTCCGAATATATCCTTCCTTCTCTTCGCCATCTTGGTCAAGTGACTCGCGATTTCGTCGCCCTCGGCAATCATCGCCGTTCGCTCAGGGAAAGTCGTGTTTTTGTTCGGCTTATCGACAAGACCGGACCCAGCGCGAGACAATTCAATCTTCATGTGCTCCTCAAGTTCATCTGCAGGAATCGCCTGGAGACAGATCGGGCACACCATGACCAGCTTTCGAGAATTGCGGCGATAGTTTGCCGGAAGTTTTGGTTCAGATGTAAAAGGTGAACCTGCCGCAGGTTCCGAAGAAGCAGAAAGAGGCTTTTGTTGCATCGACGCGTTCATCGCTTCGGCTGCCGCCCTTTCGGCCTCTTGTCTTCGGAGCTGCTGCTGCTTAATCGCTTCCTCTTCTCGCGCCTTCGTCATGTTGTAAACCGTCATGATCTCACTTTTATCGATGGGCTGTGGCAATCGAGAATCCTCACTCGGATCAAACGTAATCGTGTCCACAATCACCGCATCATTCCAATCGATAGATGTCATGGCGGATCGCTCAGCTTCCTCTTCAGCGCGCCTTTCTTCTTCAGTCTTGATCTGAGACCGATTCCAATCTCGTCTCTTCATAATCCCGTTGATAATTTCTTGCTTGTTTGAAGCGCACTTCTCATGAAACTCAGCCGCATATTTCGAGGGATAAATGATCCTAGTGTAGCATTCCACTAGATGCTGAAAAAAACGATTATAGGGGTGAAGTGGCTGCAAAAAACCAAATTGGGGATTCTTCGATTCTCTATTCCAAAGACCCATCTGGCAAGACTGCCCATTTCTAGCCACAAATTGAGATACCAATTTAATAACATCAAGGTCCAAGGGCGGAATTTTAATAATGTCGGACTCGGATATCCATTCTCGCTTCGGTGGAGCCTCTGCAGCCTTCACTTCCTCTGTCACTGCGGCTACTACTTTGGTCGCCACATCAGTCGTTTTTTGATTCTCCAAGGCATTGCGCTCACACCACGCACTTTTTGCATGTAATAGGCGAAATAGGGATTGCCCACATGTAGAAATCCGAAGGATGTGTTCTTCCCTAAGTCAGCCAGTACTCTAGCTTCGCCACCCACATTCTTAGCAACGTAAGAAGCGATCTTGTCAATATTGTCTAGGAGAAAGTAAAAAAGAAGGATCAATAAGAGGGATGAGCACGCATTCAAGGTAAAGAAAATTGTATCGAACGAATCAAAAAAGGAGACATTGTCGATTTTAAAAAGTCTAAAATGTTCAAAGCGATGGGCACGAAAACGAAGGGCGGGTAAGCAAAGACGTCTTACTTTTAATTTCTAAAGGCGGCTGCAGGATGCCTTCATCATTGCAAGTCTGAACGGATTCCGAAGTCGCCTCGTTAGCCATGAATAGTTAAACTTCGTGGCAGTGAAATTGGGGTGACGCTAAATAACTAGACAGAGACAGCGCTGAGGCGGCAAAGATCATCTCAAATCAGAGAAGCTGAATGAATGTATTAAAAACGTGTCCTGCTATGTTTATTGAAATGTATATAAATTAGTACAATCATGCTAAAAAATAATTTTTATGCAACGCGGCGAGTCGTGAAAACATGATATCAAAGTCAGAGCACAGCATTTCCATGATTTGTAGACCAGGCGCCTGTTTTACATCTGTCTGCACAAATATAAACTACACGTACATGTGTCATATATACGCAGGACTTTGAACAGCTAAATAGAGATGAACTGAAATATATACACAACCCCTTCGCTAACCGCTCATAAAGCACATAGCCATCTGTTCAGTACAGCTATGAAAATTTGGCATTCCGTAAAGTAAGGAGCGCGTTATTGACACACGTTCACATTTTTTAGCATACGCCAAGTAAGCATAGATGATTTGCTCGAAATTTTTTGATATTTCTTCTTCAACACAAACCGTAAAATATTATTCAGAGCACTCGCGTTGCTTGATCTATTTACAGTCAAAACCTCCCATCTCTGCCATTAAAATGAACTTTAGCAGTTATTCTAAAATCAACGATCTGGTCTCAAACACATACCAACAGAAAAATTTAGGTCTGCGACCGCCGTTCAACTTCACGTTCGCCAATCAGCAACTCTACTTTATAGGCACTGTGAAAGAGAAGCCGGAAATATTCAGTGTTAACATTTCGGAAGGTGAGCTTCTACTTCTCGTGTCAAGATAGAGACAGGGTCGAGTTAACATCGCTCTACTTTACTCATAGAACAGGTTGTACCCACGCTAGAATGGAGGCCACTGATACCCTCATTCGATAAAATTGGGGTTTCTGAAATATCAGATGAAGAGAAGCTGAGGAGAGAGAGGTTGAGAAACTCTTACGAATTAAATTCCTACCTATACCATGCAGAGTACGCGGCATGCCTATTTTCTTTTACCCTTATCTTTTGATTTTGCTTTCTTGCGACGATTCCCCTTCGTGCGGTATCAGCAGCATGCAGGATATTCGAGCCATCATCCTCGGACTCTGTTGCTCAGGAAAAAAAAAAAACGAGCTGTTGTTTACTCAACAAGAGTAGGCTGTAAAAAAGCCTAAATTTCGGATACGGTTTGTTGCAGCCGTTAACCATGCGATCTTTTACATATTGTATAGAACGAACCGATTTTTCGTCCCAGTTGGTAACCAGTTATATATGTACAATGCTTCTTCTGTAAGATCTAGTCGACATCAAGGGGCGGAGATTAGCAGGCAACTTAACAATTGTTTGTTCTTGAGCAGGTGAAAGACAACGAGACTGGGGCACTGAGCGAAATCAGAGCTCAAGAAGAAGGGTCAAGAATCGATTACAAACTTTGTCCAAATAATCATCAGTATATCTCTTTTGTGCGAAATAACGATATTTGGATTCAAAACACAGAATCACTCTTGGAAACAAGGATCACATATACAGACAACGAAAATGAAAAGCATGCTGTTGCGAGAAAGGCGAGCGGAGTGGCGGAGTACATTATGCAAGAAGAGTTTGATCGCTACACCGGCTACTGGTGGTCTCCGAATTGTACTGACAAGAATTTGGAAATATTATATGTTACAATAGACGAATCGCACATGCGCGTTTATAGCACACCGAAGGCAGGGATTTCAGGAGAAGTAGTTGGGCAAGTTTATCCTTTGGCTGGGGACGAAAATGCGAAATTCTGTTTGGAAATAGCTCAGATTAGCTTTAGAGATGATGTTCGTGCACCTCCTGACATTAAAATAAAGCGTCTGGGTCCACCGTTGAAGGAAAGGTTCCCATCGTGCGAGTACATACCTAGACTCGGGTGGAATACGGACGGTCAATCGGTCTGGGTCATGATGCTTAATAGGGCGCAGACACACGCAACGCTCATAACAATCGACATAAACCAATTCGTTGAAAGAGACGACGAGGTGCAGCATGTAGACATGATGAAAGGAATAGTCGTGGCTTTAGAGCAGACAACAAAGTATTGGATAAACATAGCTGACAGCATGTACTGGTACAAAGATGGCAGCAATCGAGTCATATTAGCGAGTGAAGTTTTGGCGCCCGAAGATCCGGGTTTGATGAGGCATCTGTACCTGCTAACGCCACCTGCAAACACCGAGAAAGCATACGAAATAAGGCCGATTACAGCTGGCTCGACAGCAGGACAAGTGGAAACAAACGAAATTATGGTTGACGAAAGCAATTCGTTGGTTTATATGACAGGTAATTACGAATATACGCTAGAAACGCATCTATACGTCGCTTCTACAAAATCTTCCATCGATCCGAGTAAGAACATTCACAGGCTCACTCCTAGAGGTTCGATAACTCAGCTGGTCATGGATGACCGAATGGAAAAATTTGTGGTTTGTCATAGTTCGCTAAAAGACGGTTATAATGTACAAATTTACAAAATCATTAAAACCTATAATCAACAAGATGACGTCGAGTATCCGCCTACGGCACATGTAATCTACACAGTGGCTCCTTCGTTTCTTCGTGAGGGGAAGTTTCCGTTCCAATTGAACCCTCCTGCGCTCTTCGATTTCAAGAATTCCGACGGCAATACAATTTACGGCTGCTACTACAAGCCCAAGAACTTCGATCCGTCGCAAAGATACCCAACCATTCTGTACGTCTACGGTGGGCCGCACGTGCAAATCGTATCAAACAGTTACCACATGGTAAAAAACGGAACCAGCTTTCATCTATGGGCTCACTTGGGATACTTGGTGGTTATTATCGACGGAATAGGCTCATGGCGAAGGGGCCTGCGGTTTGAGAGTCACTTGAAAAATTGCATGGGAACTGTGGAGGTACAAGAACAAGTAGATGGATTGAATCATCTGATAAAATACGGATTCGTTGATCCGAGCCGAATAGCGGTTACCGGATGCAGTTACGGAGGATACATGAGTCTCATGTGCCTGGCCCAACGTCCAGACTTCTTCAAGTTGGCCATCGCCAGAGCTCCTGTAACGCTGTGGGAGGCCTACGACACAGGATATACCGAACGATACATGGGCCTGCCGTCGGACAATCCATCTGGATATAAGAACGGCTCGGTTTTGAGCCACATAGCGGGATTCCCTTCGGAGCCCAATCGTCTCATGATCATTCACGGCCAACTAGATGAAAATGTGCACTTGTGCCACACGTTGAAACTCATCCAAATGCTGATCGAAAACCACAAACCCTATCAGTTGCAAATCTTCCCCAATGAACGACACGGCATTCAAAACCCAGCTTCTGCTGAGTACTCTGAAAAAACAGTGCTGCACTTTATAGCACAAAATTTGTAAAAAAAAGAATGGAAGACAGCACAGTGATAATAATAAAGAGATCTCTCATTCGATCCAAATGGAGCGCGTGCACGCCAGAACCAGCATGTAAACGCAGAGTACAACATTCTAGTTATTAGAGAGAAAGGGGGACACTCTTTCACGATTTATATATATATGTATGAAGCAATAGGTGCTTAAAAGATGAATGGCCGCCAGGCGCGCCCCAACTAAGCAGGAACGGCAAACAACTTAACGAAATCAATCACGGACATATTGCTGAAGTCATCTATACTTGAGTCGAGGCAAGTAGTGAAAATCGTATTCGATCGCTCTTTTGGAAAGCGTGTTTGCAGATTGTTCATAAACTTGTCGCGAATAAAGGGGATGGCTTCTTTTCGACGTCTGCGGTGTCCCAGTGGATACATGACCTCCACCGCATTGGTGCTGGTCCCATCGTTGAACTCCACCTGAATACAGTTGGCAATGCTTCGCTCTTCGGGGTCGAGATAACTTTTGGAGTACTGCTCAACTTCTTCGAGCACCATCTTCTCACGCAGAGCGTCGACGCGCGGGTCAGACGCGACCTCCTTGCTGTAGTGTTCGGCTTTCAGATCACCGAAAATGAGGGCTATGGCGACTGTGTACTGTATACAATGGTCACGATCAGCCTTGTTGTTCAGCACGCCTCTTTTGTCGATGATACGGAGTGCGCTACGATGAGTTTTGATGAGGATGCGTTTGACATCTTGAATTCGCCCGGAGACGACTGAGTGGAGCTTAATGGATGCTTCGATGGCGGTTTGGGCATGAAACTCAGCAGGATAAGAAACTTTGAAAAGGATGTTTTTCATAGTATATTCGCCGAAGGGAATAGGAAGAACAAACGCCTGACCTTTGAATGAAACGTCGTAAAATCCCCAGGTCGGAGTAGTCAAAACAGAGGGATAGCCACCTTCACCGCGAAGTGAATAAAGGGAGAGCTGAACGCCGCGCGAAGCGGCGTCTCCAGCTGCCCAAGATTTTCGAGAGCCAGTGTTGGGCCAATGGCGATATGTTCTCAGACTTTGACCATCCACCCATGCTTGCGAAATGGAAGCAAGTACTGTCTCCATGTCTCCCCCAAGGAGACACGTAGAGACCGCTGTCGACGCGACCTTGACCAGGAGAACGTGATCCAAGCCGACTGCGTTGAAAGAATTGCCTTCCGAAAAAACGCCCTGGATTTCATAGGCTTTGATGAGAAAATTGATCACATCGCGCATGAGCACAGGTGGCTTACTTTCGGCCATACGAAGGTTGGATACATATTCGGCAACAGCAAGAATTGCGCCAAGGTTGTCGCTTGGATGACCCCATTCTTTAGATAAAAAGGTATCATTGTAGTCGAGCCACCTGTTCATGCAAGATATGCTGAATGTTCCTTGGACGGGATCAAGTACATATTGAGTGCCTGGAACGTGCACACCGTTGGGTACCGTTGTACCTATAAAAAAAAAAAGTTAGCTGCTTTTTTTTCTAACATGTCACTCTCTCATAGAGAGTAATCGATGAGCACGATTCCAATCTCTTCGGCACATATATGGCAAGAAATAGGGACAACAGAAACCGTCGTCCTATAGTTGACAACGTCAAGATCAGAAACAGCGTGGTTCGGATCTTCAGTGACAAAAATAGGCAGTTTGGTCCTCTATGAATGGCCATCTCTACACAGTAATCATAAAACGCAACTACACGCCTTATACCGATCGACTCCAAGCGTCTTCCAGTGTCGAAGGTTTAAACACAAAAAAAACTCATACCGTCCACAACTGGACCTAAAAGTTTGGAGCACTCTGGGAAGTTCAGAGCCAGCAATCCGCATCCTGTTTAAGTGAATTTTAAAACAACTTAGTAAAAAAGGTTTTTTTTTGTTACAGGTGAAACCCTGACAGAGAGGTGGTGACAAGTTGGTACCTATAGCATCGAGGATAGCCAAACGCGCAGTTTCGAACACCTCTGAACTGAAATTTTGAGCTTTCATGGCATAGCGAGCAATTTCCACAATTACGGAATCATACCTGTACTGCTCCATGGTGAAGTAAAGATAAAATAGTGTAGAAAAAGATAACGGTGAAAATTAATAAAAGTCGATAATGACAAACAAATAACAGAGTGCATCCAGTGTCACAGAATAAATGAGTATCCACTAGAACGTAGAGTCTGGCTATTCGAAGGTGAAATGGGTACAAATTTGAAAACAGTAATTTCAACCTACAAAATCAGCACTTAAAGCTTAGCAAAGAGAAATCATTCAGCTGAGTTTTATTCAAAGAGGTCATTGATCAAAGCGCATTCTGCCAATGAACGTAACTTTCCTCTTGTTCCGGTCAAAATGATCACATACCGGCACCTCTACACCACTTCAGTCAGCTCGAAGAATATCAAGCAATTCTAAAAATGGAACGACAATACAAGAGCATGTTTTCGCTATCGACGTGAAGCTCCTCTCTAAGCACGGCAATAGGAAAAATCACCTAAGGGTGCTTGCAAGATCTCGAATTGGTGGGACTTGATGACAGATAGAAAGAAAGTTTGACCAACTTCACTATTTCGAAGACGAGTACAAATTTCGCGCGCACAAGTGTCCGTTATTATACATCATGAATTAACAGCTGGTGTAAAATTTTATAGAGCGATGACCAAAAGGGAACACGAGAATGGAACAATCGATAAAGCGGTGCTTTTCAACAGAGGGAAAAACCAGATCTAAGAGCTTGTCGGATGCAAAAGTCAGTACTCGTTTCTCCAATTCGAACTTCTGTAAAAGCACACTCAGCAAATCCTGAACGGCATTGGCCGTTACGCTTTTTAACAAAATTCAATTTCTTTCAAAGTGGGACGAAAAACAAGAGGCGTGGGACACAAGTTACAGTTATTCGCATTATGGACATTATCTTTCAAGACTCTCTCTCAGCATGATTTTCTTTTCAGCATTCGTTCGTATGCTTTTTTGATCCAAGAGGGAAAAAATGACTACCTGTTTTACTTGCTGCTCGTTCGATTACTGACGCCCATTTTTGTAAGTATGTCTATACATGTATCACATTACCAAACGTGTTTCCCAGCATCACACTTGTAACAGTATTGTAGCGGACATTTAAATTTAAACTAAATTCCCTTTTATCCAAATCTCAAGTGTCATCATTTCCCAAGTATAATAATACCCCTCACTTTCATATGCGCACTCCCATTTGTATAGACAGATCTGGCGCTTGAACACGAAATTGTAATTTTTGCGGCTATCACCTTTTCTGACTCTTGCGCAACAAACTGAAGCGAAAATTTCATTTCCCTCCGAGAGGTACGGTTTAGATGCGCGCCTGACCTCCGCTCGATGACGAATCACTTCACACATGATGGGGCAAGTGACGTAGCATCAAGAGTAGCAAGACAATTCTGGTGGAAAAAAAAAACATGGCGTAAAATATACACACACACATACACTCCCTTTCAACCCGTGAAGACACGATTTGGCGTTATTTTGTTTACACAGAAATTATCCCACGCCAGAGTTTTTCCAACACGGTTTCTTGCCATACAGTTCTCCTGGAACGCGCTTTTACTGTGTACCCGCGCGGATGAACTTTTTTTTTGCCTCGGGCGATTTTGGAAAACCAAAGAGAAAGATTTGATAAAAAAAAATACGGCTATATGGTACATGACACCAACTCCCTCAACAATTTTGTCCGGGCGAGCTACGCCAAACAGATGAACAAGGTGGAGAAATCAAACAACAGCCAAGCGAATGACAAGTCCCCGTTGAAGCCACAGCAAAAAAAGCAACATGTCCAGCAGCGCAAACGCCTACGGAGTGAATTATCCGATTCGGGAGCTAGCCCAGATATTGTCCAATCAAGCCGACCCAATGTTCGCTACGAAGACTTAGGCGGGATAGAATCAGTCCTGCAAGATGTTCGCGAGCTCATAGAACGACCTTTGATACACCCAGAACTCTATGTGTGGTTGGGTGTAGAACCGCCCCGTGGCATCCTTTTGCACGGTCCACCGGGATGTGGGAAGACGAGGCTAGCAAACGCCATAGCGGGCGAGCTGGGCGTACCCTACTTTCATATCTCAGCCCCTGAAATCGTTTCGGGCATGTCAGGAGAATCAGAAGCTAAAATTCGCAACCTTTTTCAATCCGCCAAAAGCAAGGCTCCCAGCTTGATTTTTATTGACGAGATTGACTCTATTACTCCGAAACGAGATACTGCATCCAGGGAGATGGAACGGCGAATTGTTGCCCAGCTTCTGACAAGCATAGATGATTTGGGCGAAGGTAAGCCAGTTATCGTGATTGGCGCCACAAATCGCCCAGACGCCCTCGATCACGCTTTGAGACGTGCCGGACGCTTCGATCGTGAAATATGTTTGGGTGTCCCTGATCAAAAGGCACGTAGTAGAATTTTGAAGGTTATTTCGTCCAAGCTGCGTCTTTCTGGAGATTTTGATTTTGATTTAATTTCTGCGAAAACACCTGGTTACGTTGGTGCCGACCTGCAGGCAATTGCCAAAGAGGCTGCTAGTCTGGCAGTGAACAGAATATTTACAACATTGGAAAATACCGAGAAAGGTGGTGAAGTGGTGTCCGACACAAGCAGCGAGGAATTCACAAAAATGGATGTTGCAGTGCATGAACAGCAAGAATCAAACGGTAATTCCTCCGACACGCTTGCAGATGACCTCCTGGAAAGTCGCCATCATGTAAGTAACATACTCCGGGCGAATGCCCAACCCTATGCGCCAGAAAAATTGGGATCACTGTTTATCACAATGGAGGATTTCCTTCAAGCAATAAAGCATGTCCAACCATCCGCTAAGCGTGAGGGGTTCGCGACCATTCCAAACGTCTCCTGGGATGATATCGGCGCGTTGACCAGCATCAGAAAAGAACTGGAAATGTCTCTGCTCGAACCTATTCGTTCCAAGGACAAATATGCTGCGCTTGCACTCTCCATTCCTGTCGGTGTCCTACTATATGGCCCACCTGGATGTGGGAAAACACTCCTGGCAAAAGCCATCGCCAATCAAGCGCAGGCAAACTTCATCTCGATCAAGGGGCCAGAATTGCTCAACAAATTCGTCGGAGAATCCGAACGAGCTGTGCGCTTGATCTTTCAACGCGCACGCGCTTCTTCTCCCTGCATCATCTTTTTCGACGAAGTCGATGCCCTCATACCTAGGCGCTCCGGCGGGGAAAACGTGGTCGCAGAGCGCGTCGTCAATCAACTTCTGGTTGAATTGGATGGATTGGAACAACGAGGTGACATATTTGTCGTTGCAGCCACCAACCGCCCAGATATTGTCGACCCAGCTATGCTAAGACCTGGCCGATTAGATAAATTACTCTACGTCCCAATACCGACGCCAGATGAGAGAGTTCACATATTGAAAACATGTGCTCGCAAGACACCACTAGAAATCGACGTCAATTTTGAAGAGATCGCACGGGATCCCCGGTGCAATGGATACAGTGGCGCAGACTTGGCATCTCTGGTTCGTGAAGCATCTATGTCTGCATTGGAACCCACACTGAATTCCAAACAAACCGGTACAAAAGTATCGAGAGAAAATTTCTGCCACGCCCTAGACAAAGTGTTTCCCAGCGTCTCCAAAGCAGACCAAGCACGCTATGCTTCCCTACAAAAAAGACTTTTCTCCCCTCGACTGTCCACAGATTCCTAGGTCCGCGCAATGTCAAGAAAAAAAAAAGAGTCGCAAAGCATCGAAAATCTATACGTGTTCCAGACGCGCCTTCAGCGCCTTTTTTTTTTAAGTACCCGCTTCATGTGTCCAACTCTCAATAGAGAGTTACTGCGTCGTTGCAAAAAAAAAAACACAAAACGAACACACCAACTCGGTCTGATGTATACAACAATGCCTAAAGACATTATATGCACTGCGGTGGTCACTCTTTCAAAGCACCCCCTATGTCGTGCGTTTAAATTTTTATGTCGAAAGTGGCGTGTTACCATCTCTCTTTGGTCAACAATGGATGCGCACAATCTCTCTTTGTATGCCACTGTTATATACTTGCTTCCAACCGATATATAACTCTCTCAGAGCTTCGTATGTCCACGCAATCCTGGTTTCGAGGCCAATCCCCTTGTCAAATAGAGATGCCGAATGCGCACTCTGTTGCAGAATCGAGCGCGTAAAAAATTCGCTATTTATCCTCGCGGCTTTTATGCGCACGCGTTATGGAGGAGATTGCTTTCTGCCTTTGGGAAGAACGTTCCAAAGCTTCAATTTAAGAGATTCGTTCTTGTCCTTTATCCTTTTTCGATTGATCGCCTTTTTGTAATACCGTAGTCCAACCACCTTGGGGTCAAGCTGTTTGGTTGGCTCAACAATTGTCTCATATGGCTCGCAAATCTGGTCGAGCCAACTCGGCTCCTCTCCGGGCTTCCACGGCAAATCAAGCGTTTCTAAGGGATCTCCTTCCTTTCGACCAAATCTATTCCAAAAATATATCAATCGGGGCATGCCAATACCACGGGGAGCATCAGACACATCCTCTAAAATAAAACCAAATATTAATTCAAAGATCGATATACGGAAAACATCGACCGAACTTCATCTCCGCGTACGACAGCCACTACGTAATTTCAAGGTTTTCCTGACCTTTACGTAGGCGTACGCCTCGCGACAACCAAAGCTAAGCATAACACGTGATGTGCTGCATTACGACATATCATCTGGTCACAAAAGAGCAAGAGTACCTTTCCTTTCAACCACAGTTAAACTTGGCTTTTTTCTATCTTTCGCTCGAGTAAATAATACCTGGTTCCGAGACCGAAGAGTGGATATGCGCATAACGCATGCCAAGCTGCTTATAGGCATGGCTAAGCTTCAAATTTACAAAAATTTACCGAATTATTATTAGCAAACACTGTTGCTTCCCGGTAACGAATACCAATAACTCGCCTTCGAGGAATAGACCAACCTATTGCTTATCGGAAAATGCTTAATTAACAACTAATGACCGGTTGAGCGCGTCTATCACACACACACAACGAACTGCACAAAACTTTTCGGAATTAGCAATGTACTCTGCTGACTACGTGTATATAATTTTGACACTATGACCGTTGTTGTACTGAAAAAATAGTGTAGACTTTTCTATTTCAGACAGTCCGTAACTTTTTAAATTATTTTTTATACTGTAATGCCCTCCGAAAAAGTGGAACAGGTCGCCGGACACCCCTTGTCTATAATCACCCTGCCAAATGGAAGACTTATGAAGAAGACTTTAAGTAGAGAAGTGGACTTTTATAAGTATATCTCAAGCTCAAACTCAGATTTCTCAAACTTCATTCCAAAGTTTTATGGTGTCGAAAAAATTGACGACCAAGGTAGGTTGCTTTAAACTGCATATCGTCTGCTTGTGCAGTACACGGAACTTACTACCCTTTTATGACATTCTATTATATACAGAATGTATCGTTCTTGAAGATTTAACGGCTAACTTCTCTAAACCCTCTATAATGGACATAAAACTCGGCTCAACTAGGTAGTTTTGATTAATACTGTCTCATCTCGATGTCATATGCATGCATATATAACGTTTCGTTTTTTAGTGTTGACCCCAGAGATGGAATCGAAAAACAGATGTCGATGGAATTCAAGGATTTGCATACTACCACGTCAGCATTGGGAATTCGAATATCTGGTGTATCTAGATATGACGTTAAAAAAAATGTCAACGTCAAAAGAGACAAGGATTGGGGAAAGTCCATCAACCAGGAAACCATGCTAAACGCATTGAAATTTTATTTTTTTAACGGTTACGAAATTCGCGTTGATGCTGTGTCTAGTTTTATTGGCCAGGTTAAGGAGCATTTACAGTGGTGGGAGCAAAATTCGAAATTTTGTCTTATTTCAGCCTCATTGTTATTGGTTTATGAGTCTGACCCAGAGAAACCGGCAAAAACCGTAGCTAAGATGATAGATTTAGCTCACTGTATCCATCTCGATGAAGAAAAGCATCAAGATGACATAATATTTGGATTAGGTAATATGATCAAATTTTTTAGCGAGATTTTGGCTTCTCCAGATTATGCAGAAACACCCTGAGTGACGGGTTAGCCGCCTGTTTACATGTTCAACCCGCACAGCGCAAACGGCCTGATTGTTCAAAAATACTCAGATATTGGTAAAAATAAACACATACACATATACCATACCACATACATATATATATGTATATAGACAGAGGACATCCTGAAATAAGGAAATTTTATGCAAAATAAATAACTTGCTTAGAATGTTTTTTATTAGCTTCTAATTATCTTTTTGTTTACCTGTCTTCAGCATGGATAATGCGTCCCCAATAGAATACAATGATAGTGGTGAATCAGAAATGACCCCAGATGCTCTTGGCGATACTCTTTCTGTTTTGAGAGGTATGTATCATGATTATTTCAGAATTAAAAAGTTGGTACAATTATAAACTTTTGAATTACCAATCTCGTAGCATTCGTTAAGCCCACTCAAATAATTTGACAATTAACATATACTGGGATCATAAGCTGTTCAACGCAACCAACGAAAAATACAAAAAATGCAGCTAGCATCATACAAATGGATAGCGCAAACGCACACGAACTTGATAAAAATTATTGACGGCTTCAACGCTTTAAGTGAAAGCGTTAGTAGAAGAACAGGGGAACCGCCCATTTTGATCACACCCACACTAGACATCTCTTTGATTAAGGAGTATGTAGGATAGCATTATAAACCACTGAAAGCTTATTAAACGGTTGGTATATATATTAACTTATCTGTTTGACAGCTCTATGCTATTGGACGAAAACAAAAGTCATCAACCATTATACAATTCAGATACCAGCAATGTGTACAACTTCCACGAAATAATTATCGGCTACAAGGATGCCTCATTTTCTTCAGAATTTCACCAATTAGTAATAGATATGACAGAGGATCAGTTCGATCAGCTAGAATTAGAAAGCGCCGAACTTATTGTTCCTGTCTTGACGAACTTGATTTTCAATAAAGGTACATTTATAGCATCTGTTAGCAGTTTTTTCCTAACATCAAACTAATAAGTTTTAATAGAAGCTCAAAAATTCGCCATTTTAGTTATTGAAGAAATATTTAATCGATTCCCTTCTATATTCGAAGGTCCAACAGATTACCCTTCTAAGATTGCAAATGGTATGTATAGTAGGCTAGCATGCAAAATTTGTCGTCGGGCTTATCTCATATTCAGAGTTACTAACATGCTATCATATGAAAGCGATTTATATGAATGTTTCGAAAACAGACTCCGCGGATTTGTGGGAAAGATCTAGGCAATTGATAAGTCGATTTACAAATGTTTCTCTATGTAGCTGAGGCAAAATGCGGGGTAGGTTCTAAAACTTTAACACATTTACACACACAGTCTTATTTAAACAGCACGTTATTAATTAATTCTTATTCTTTTTTCCCGCGTCTTTATGTCAAGCGAAACAAGTAATAATATAAACAACAAACTTATACATAGGTTCGCGAAGAGCGTTGCGCCGCCAGCTCGAACACTCATCAATGAATTGGTTAAGGCAGAAAACCTCTATATAAAACTGCCAAATGATGGGACATACAGATACTATTCTGTATTCAAACCGTTCAAGCAAAAGATGGAGGTGTTAGGACAAAAAGTACTCTCTGTCATTCAAAATCTTATAGACATTCAGGCATCGATAGATGGTTCAGGCCGGGACGCACTTGATCTCAAAGCGACCGATGAATGTGATAGACCGGATAGCATCATAGATCTTGTAGACTCGTTACTAGAGAACGTGGTATGAAGAGGGTTGTTTCTAGTGTGTCATCATTACAGCAGGCATTCTAGCGCTTGCGTGAAGGCGTGTCTGTAATTGCCATGTTTTATTATTCACGCATTTTTGTTACACAAACTAGGATATGTACTTTGACAAATTAGAGGGAAATAATCAAGTGATCAAAGCTGCTCATCTAAAAAGCATTGATGTTTTGTTAAAGGTACGATAGCTTCTTTTGGATGATTTGCTCCTATATATATATTAAAATTAACCTCCTTTTCAGGGCCGAAAGGTTCGTGTGATCTATGCGACTAATATTGCTCGACCCCAAGAACTGTGGAAAGATTGTATTGACAATTCAAACAAATCATTCGTTCCCAAATGCAGTAAAGTAAAAAGTGAGTGCGATCTTCCTCCTTCCCTTCTTAGCAGCAGTTCGAACGCAATGCCGGAAAAAAAACATCACGAAGTTGAGTTGTTAGGCGACCAACCTGCAAGTGAGTATGATGACGTCTTGAAAAGTCTTACTTGTGATAAATCAATGCTTCAGCCCTGCCCCAATAGACGCTATCTTTCTACAGATGAAGCCCCTCTTATTTGTGTGAGTATCGAAGAAGAGTTGGTAAAGTTGGCGGAACAACTGAATTCTGCCACAGAGTTTGCCGTTGGTCTTGAGACGCACGATTATCGATCCTTTCACGGATTCACATGTATTATGAAAATTTCTACGTGGACAGCAGATTACATTGTAGACACACTAAAGCTTCGAAAAATTGTCAATCGTCATTTGCTTCCAAGTTTTACTAATCCAAAAATTGTCAAAGTATTACACAAATCTTTGAATGACATTCTCTGGCTTCAACGAGATTTCGATCTTCACATTGTGAACACATTCGATACACACATGGCATGCAAAATACTACAAAGGCCTCAAAATGACCTGGACTATCTACTAGACGCCTATTGCAATATTAAAGTCAATAAATCATTTCAACTGGCAGATTGGAGGATACGCCCATTACCAACAGAAATGACTGAAGATGCTCGAAATGACACGCATTACCTTCTGCGCATTTATGAAAGGCTTGTCGAAGAGATTTTGTCTAAGCACAAAAATCCAAGGGAAATTTTATTATCGATACTTAGAAAATCCAGAGACCTTTGTTTGAGCAAATATCAAAAAGAGCTTTTCTCCGAAGATGGTTACATGAAGCTTTATTCGAAATATGACGTTAAATTCAGTCGCCAGCAGCTGTCTGTTTTCAAGGCTATCTACAAGTGGAGAGATAGGACGGCTAGAGAAAATGATGAAAGCACACGCTACACGCTTCCGAACCACATGATGTTTTTAATTGCCAAGCACCTACCGACCGACCTTCACCAGTTTAAGAAAGTGTGTAGCTACCTGCCTCCACTTCTGAAAATAAATCTTGAAGAAGTGATCTACGTGACCAAAGAGGCTAACAATAATATACAGTCGACCGACGTGACGCCTGAAGCCATTTCGAAAACGGTTGGCATCTCGAAAGTGGTTGATGAGGAAGAGCATCTTGTCATTGCAGACGATGTTGTCGGTGGGAGCGATGACATGCAAGGATCATTGCCATGTGAAGCTGAGAGCAAACTTCAATCCTGCCTACTAGAAGAGACAGAAAAAGTGTCTGTCACAAGCGAGATTGATGCGAATAGGATGGAAGCATCACCGGCTACGAACTTTCTCAAAAATCACTTTGCGGAGAATGATGGCGGCAACGTTGGGTCTGAAATGCAGCAACACAAAAATATTTATGAATCTGTTTCCGAGTTTTATGCGGACATTTTCAAACCGAAATTGGAAAGCTGTAGCGACCCTGTTCAAACGGCGGTAGAGGCCAAGAGTAAATCCGAGAACCTAGAGGGGAGAAGACCTATGACAGACAGTAGTGCGGTGTTAGAGAATCCTCATTTTTCAGAACCCTTAGAAATTTTAAGCGTGAAAAAAACCTATGCGACGAAAAGAAGAAGATGTATTCGTAGTAATAACCACGATGACAACGGGAGTACAACACCGTCAAAAAATGCCAATTCATCATCTCATAGCAACGGAACGGCAGGTAATTACCTGCTGCTAGATGGTCCGATCGTGAAACACACTAGCAGGTCGCGAGGGACGCCGGATGATTCATTTCTGAACAAGAAGAGCAAGGACACCTTCCATGGCAAAGCGGTGCGCGCGAGGCCAAAAAGAATATTCATGCCATTTGACTACAATACCAGTTCAAACTACGACGACGAGAGAAGAGGGCGCCCGCGAAAATTTTCTGAATCTCCCTCTTCTTTCTACAACAGTAGAGAGAGACCGGCAAGAAGGAGAAATTGAGACGTGCGCCGCGCGCGAACTGTGCACAAATTCAGTGTAAATATACGCCAATCAATCTATATATATATATATATATATACAAGGCGACTTCCCCTTGAAAACAGAAAACACCTCAGATAATTAAACTTTTTTTTACAAGCGAGGCGAGCTTGTTGAACGTGACTGGTACAAGAAGCGCGCGGACAAATCTCTTACCTGAACATTTTCGAAAAGGTGGCCCGATCCTTCTCGTTTTGAGCCCTGATTTTGGCATTCGCCTCATTCAACTTGGAGATGGCATTGCGGTTGGTTGGCTCCAGTTGCAGCAACGCACGGAAGTCCTCTTTTGCAAGGTCCCAATCTTGAAGTGCCATCCTGGCCACACCACGCCTGTATAGTGCCTTGACGTTATTCGGCTCTTTTTCCACCACTTTTTCAACTGCGCTGAGCGCATCCTTGTACTTTTTAAGACACAGGTAGCACTGAGCAATATTAAGGTTCAAAGTTGCCTTTATGCTGTCGACCTTTTTGATCTGCTCGGCATCGATGTCACTGCCCACATACTCGACATAGCTCAGCGCATCTTTGTATCTCTTAATAGCATACTTGTATTTGTCGACGGCGAACAGTTCGTTGCCTCGCTGTTTTCCGGCAATGGACGCTTCAACCTTGGCATTCAAATGCATGCCATAAGATGGTGGTTGTTTTTCTAGATTCAACAGATCAATCGTCCAGACGGTGGTCTCGTTCGCGGGAATATTCAGAGATGGACACCCTTCATCTGCGTAAGCACGTTCGGGCTTGATCGTAAAGCTCGCTTTCTCTCCCAGACTGAGGCTCTTGACAGCGGTTTCTACAGCTTTTGGGAACTGCCCCTCGTCAGCGACATATGTCAACTCTCTCTCGGATGACAAGACATCACCATTCACACGGGCAACGGAATAGGCTATTGTGTACGTCGAGCCAAAACCGGGCCTGTCGTAGGTCTTTTTCGCAGGAGATCGAATCGTCGTTTTCATCACACTGCCATCCTTCTTCGTCGACACGTCCGTCGCATTGCTGAAATCCAAAAGTTCAATCTCGAACTTCAACGTTGCATTGGGAGGGATCTTAGGCGGCGATCCTGATTCTCCATACGCGTATTCCGGCGCCAGAACAACCGAACACTTCTCACCGCGTCTCATCGTCATCAAAGCTATAAAAAAAAAAAATCAGATACAAAACGATCTCTTTCGATTAGATGATGATGATAGAGGACGCGCCGCCACACAACTCATTCGCGTACTTTGGTCCCATCCTTTGATCACGTTGCCCTCGTCGACGACAAACTTGAACGGCTGATTCTTGTCAAGAGAGCTGTCGAACTTGGTCCCATCCAACAATGTACCAGTGTAGTGCACTGTTGTAGTCCAAAGAAAAAAAAAAAGTCAATCACCACCGAGCCGCGATCACTGCTGCTACTGCTGCGCGCGTGCTCTCACCCCTTTCCACACAACACTCGCCATCATCATCGGCGCGAATCTAGAGTTGTGTAACACATACCTGACACCTCCGACCCTTTTCTAGGCATCTCGTCACCCCGACCTTCTTTCAGAATGCTTTTCAAGATACCCCCATTCATGAGCAGGTCCTCCGGCTTTTGTTGTTGCAGAACCTCCTCAGTCGGAGCAACCGTCGTATCAGGTTCATTCATCATTGTGCCGTTCTCGTACGATCTCCACTAATAATAAGGTAATTGGTTGTTGAATTAATGTCAATGCTCTCAAAACAACTGAACGAAACCAGATGTATCTCAGACAACTCTACGAAATTTGCTGGAAAACTGGTGGATTATTCTATTTAACTATACAACAACTAGCATCAAAGGCTAGGGGATGCACGCCCATTATATAAGGCTGTCACTTGATCAAGCATCTGAGACATTCCCATCTTCATTCTCATCATCGGAGGTGTCAAAATTTTCGTCCGGGTCAGAGTCCTCTTTTTTTTCGTGGAGGCCCAAAATGTAGTCGCCCTCGCCCTTCCTCTGAACAGTGATTCTAGCCTGCGTGCTGCTCGACCGCTTGGCTTTCTCTAACATCGATATGAGCTGTCGGTCATCAATCTTAGCCGAAAGCATCCCGCATTGAGCCATCGAAGCTATTCGCTCAGAAATCGCTCTTGCGACATCGGCATGCACAAGCGCGACCCGATTCACTGAAGCAGCAACAACCTCGCGTCAGTAACGTGCACTTTGTAAATTCTCAAGTCCCCAACAACAACAACTTTGTGTATGCACACCACCATGTGCCACCTCTTTTTGTGTACACGTGTGTACACACAGGTTCTGAACAGAGCCATTTCCACACACACACACGCACACACACACATACATCGCTCTCTTGCTTCTCGTGTCAAAAATTGGTTGACCCAGGCCGAAAGACGCTCTTCCTTGGCTTTAATTGCCTCTTCTTTCTTTCGAGCTTCGGATGCCTACGCATTGTGTCGCAGGCGGATGGTACAGAGAAACAACGGGCAAAGACGCCATTAGAAAAGAGAAGTACTGCAAAAGAAGTAAGAATTGTCCGCACAAAATAGCGCTCACATACGTTGGCCTGAAGCTGGTTCAAATCCTGAACTTTTCTGTAGTATTCTGGAGTATCATATGCCTAAAGAGTGGTGGGCGGCAGGAGGTCGTTGTCAGTCTCGACTGGCTCTGTACACAAAAAAAATATGGTAAATAAGATGTGCATCATCATCTCCCTCGCGGTGTTCTCACAGAGAAAACGAGGTCGAACAGGCTCCCTGGCAATATGAATTTCGGCCATTCACGGATAGCGGGGGATGACAAAGGAGGAAGAGGTATGCGTTACCATTGCTTAGTCTCTCTGAATAAAAAAAGCTAAAAGCCAACTCCACCTTTGTAAGCTTCCTTAGAATTATTTTTTTTTGAAGTGTGTCGGTATTGATGTTCAACTCCACAAGCGTACCGCCGCATCGACACGGCTTTTTTACCGGGAGCCGCTAGAACAACAGAGTTGAACCATTGTACACAACTCTTTTTTTTGCATGGATCGCGAAAGCTCTCTCTCTCTATTCACAATGTGCTGCGAGAAAAAAAGCTTGGTGGCAGAACTCATCCTCTTCTAGTAGTGTGCAAGAAGTGTCTACGGCAGTGTACTTGGTTTACAGTTTGAAATTCCACATTCGCGTGTGCCGTTCACATTCAAATGCCGCGCGCGTTGAAAAACAAATGTTCGGTGCTATACGCGACATAAACAACTCTCAAAACCTAGAGTGGCTCCCCGCCAACTGCTCTCAATGCTCGCGCATCATCTGCGCAGAAATGAACCGCGTGAGATTTCATTCTCAGCTTCTGGGCAGAGAAAGAGTAGAGTAGAGTAGTATTTGCAAGAGAGAATCCCCAGTGGAGACGTCTCCAGTTCGATCTCCTCCGCTTGCCAAGACGAAAAAGAAAATGTATGAACATCGTTGGGTACAACAAGCATCATGGGAAGAAGGGCACGCGATAACTGTGCTTTTTTGTTGATCGCACGTGTGTGCGTCGTGGTGTACATCTGTCATCAAAAATATAATAATAATCAGATTGAATCACAAATATAATATTTTGTGTGCCTCTCTAATAAAAACGCTAACGAGAGAATTAAAAAAAAAGCGCTGTGTTATTCAGTTTGAATTGTGCACGACTCTCATGATTCTCTACCCCATATGCATAGCCCTAATCTGGGGCATAACAAATCCATTGATGAAAATAGGGTGCAGCGGCATCACAAAGTTACCGTCTCAACGCAATGCCGCGCTAAGATTGGTTCATGAATTCTTGTTTTTGCTATCTCGACCTCTCTACTTTATTAGTTTCTTGGCCAACCTGGTTGGATCTATGCTATTCTACCGTTCTTTTGCCACCGATGACGTCTCTATCATCGTGCCGGTGACAAATTCCTTAACTATCTTAGTGACGGCAGTAACAGGCTCATTTTTCGGAGAACCCATTGGAAAACGTGTTGTCAATATTTCACCCTCATCATACACACACATCGACACGTTCAGATGAGACTGACTCAACCACTCCTCTCTTTGAGGTAACTTTGAAATGTTCCTCTGCTAAAGGAACCGTGGTTGGCATGGCGTTGATTTTATTAGGCACTTCCATATGCATACAGAGCAAAAGCCTGGAAAACAATTAGTAGAGAGATTTGCGGCAGAGGAGAAAATTGGCGCGTCACATTATCCCAAAATAAGGAACACATCGCGCGCGCGTTTTCTGTTCGTTGTACGCAAACATTTCTCTATTGACCCAAACTCGCGCGAAGCACACAGCTTTCGTGCGCGTTTAGAAAAATAAGCCAGACTCCTCACTAACGTTTACGATCTTGACAATCGCGTTGTGATAGGCAGCAGATCGATAATCGAAGTTCTGAGATAAAAAGCCGTTAGTTGGATTATTTTTTACAACACAAAGCGTGTACACACACACACACACACACGTACAAGACTTTGGGCTCTTTGGTAGGTTTCAGAAACAGCATTGCTCATTGTATCCTCCAGACCACTCTGAACAATATCTATCTCACTTGCACCTTCGGTTATCAATGCTCTCCTACCAGGGTTGATTTGGATTTTGGTGGCATTTTCAATAAAATTCACAATCTCTGTTTTCGAAGACTCTTCCCACTTCCTCGACAAACGTCCAAACCGAACGTGAGACAAGTTTTTGAGCCATTCGAAATAAGAAGCGGTCACGCCACCGGCATTTGCAACAACATCTGGGATGATGACAATGCCCTTAGACGTCAAGATATCCGATGCGAGCGGTGTGATGGGCCCGTTCGCTGCCTCACACACAATTTTCGCCTTGATTTTGCCCACGTTCTTCATGTGAATTTG
>CAXIEJ010000023.1:22517-67167 GCA_964023215.1 Eledona agricola | reverse complement strand
CACACAATTTTCGCCTTGATTTTGCCCACGTTCTTCATGTGAATTTGCCTCTCCAAAGCAGCCGGGATTAAAATGTCGCACGGCTCTTCCAGAAGAAGTAGAGAATTGGGATAAGGAGTGAAGGTAGCTCCCGGAAATCCTTCGAGTGTGCCTTTCTTCTTTATATGCTGCAATACCGCATCTGGATTTAACCCAGCGTCATGGTTCACAATACCGCCGTTAAATTCCAAAATACCGGTAATTTTGGCGCCTGATTCGTGCATAAACTTTGCCGCATAGTACCCCACGTTCCCGTATCCTTGTATGATTACCGTCTTACCACTTATTCCTCCAGTCAGACCAGATTGCTTCATCACATGGGGTTTTGAAAGAAACTCTCGTATACAGAAATAAATGCCTAAACCCGTTGCTTCAACCCGACCTCGAAGACCACCTGAAGAAATGGGCTTTCCTGTGACGCAGGCAGTCGAATCAACGTTTGAACTGTTCAACTTCTGATAGGTATCTTTGATCCAAGACATCTCTCTCGGCCCAGTACCCATGTCTGGCGCAGGAACGTCGATGCCGGGACCGATGAAATTTTTTTGACACAACTCCATCGTGTACCTCCGGGTGATCCGCTCAAGCTGCGAAGGCGTATATAACTTGGGATCTATTCGTATGCCACCCTTGGCACCACCAAATGGAACGTCAACAATGGCACACTTGTACGTCATCAACGACGCCAACGCCATAACTTCGTCTAGGTGAACTGTACTGGCATATCGAACGCCACCCTTGCATGGCAACAAGTGATGACTGTGTTGGACTCGGTACCCTGTAATAATCTCATAATCACCCGTTGTCTCATTCTGGAAGAAGTACAACCAACCGCGCAATCGTCAGGAAAAACTCAATATTGTTATTATTATTCCAGACCGAAAAAAGAAAATGGTTGTGTACACACACGCTCCCTCATACACGCGTGCGTCTCACGCTGTGTTTACAAAAAACACAATTTTAGCCAGATGTAAGGCGCTCTAGTCTTGCAGGCCTCTTCGTCCTACAAAAGCAAAGACTAGAGGACGCTAACCATATAGTTCTTATACCTTAAACGGAAATTCGACCCTCAGTACAGAATCACATGTTCTGAGATCTTGTAGCCTACCAGGCGAGATTTTTACCGTAGTCGCCGCCTTGTCGAAAAATTGCTTAAAACAATCTAAAAATCCGGGTTCGCCCTCTATAGTACCCACCGCCTGACCATTTTGGACCGCGTCTGTACCGTGGCCATAAGGATGGTGTAGTATACGTACAAAAAACTCGTCAGCGCGAAGCGATACACAAAAGAATTTGCAAACTTGATCTGTCTTATCTCGCTCGAAAAACGTGTTCGCATTCATCACACAACGCATCCGTACATGTTCGGTACTTGAGAGAACGATCGGGTTTCGTAACGTGAAACGAACACAGTTTTTTTGAGAATCTATATTTCCAAAAAAGTTGTTGGCACCAAAGAAGGAATAATGAAGCGCTATCGCTGTATCACATACAATTGACCTAAATTTGAAATTAACATATTTGTTGACAGCAGTGGTTAACACTTAAAAGCAAAGGCACTAAATTATCATTCATTTTTTTAAAAAAATGGTTTTCTCTTTGCCACCACTCCCCTATGCGAAAAATGCACTCATTCCTCATATATCGGAGGAGACTCTAGAATTCCACTATGAGAAGCATCACCGTGGATATGTGAACAAACTCAATCAACTTATTGAGGGAACCGCCTTAGAAAAATCCTCTTTAGAGGATTTGGTCCGCAAAGAAACAGGCAAAATTTACAACCTGGCAGCTCAAGTACGTCCCAGCGTGTTCCACACGCGTGCTCAACCTTTCGAACTTTTGCTGACGCGCGCGCGCACATCCCGCGTCTCTTAGATATGGAACCACACTTTTTATTGGAATTCAATGTCGCCCAACGGAGGCGGGGAACCCAAGGGGAAAACAGCGGAGGCGATTAACAAGGGATTCGGTTCCTTTGAAGCTTTCAAGAGCAAGTTCACGGATGAAGCCAACAACCACTTCGGTTCTGGGTGGATTTGGCTCGTTCGAGATAATCAAAATAATGTATGTGTGAGGAGGTTTTGTGTGTGTGTGTGTGTGTGGAAGCATGGACCGTTTTTCTGATAGTAATTTCCTAACCTTTGAAATTTAAGCTCTCAATACTTCCAGGACATGATGCTCACTGCCCCTTGTCGGATGGAAAGACACCTGTGCTTACTTGCGATGTTTGGGGTATGCGCGCTTTATATAAATTAGAATTACCATTTCACACAGTCACCGCCTCTGGTTTGCAGCAATACTAAGCATACTTTCGTAGAACACGCCTATTACATTGATTGCAAGAACAATCGTGCCTCCTATGTTGATGCTTGGTGGCGGGTGGTAAATTGGGAATTTGCTGAAAAAAACCTGGTGTAGGTAAAAAAAACTTGTTCTCTTTCCTCTGCGCCTCCCCCTCTAAGGCGTGCAAGTTAAGGGGATTTTCCCCGATCTCTTTGCAACCTTCTCAGCCAGGAGGTCAAGGAGCGCAGCCTCTACTATTGCTCAGGTTATTTTTCTAATAAGAGAATATTATAATAATAAAAAAATTTTTTAATGTGTTCAACTCCTCCTATCTCTCTCTCTCTCTCTATAGATTTTCCAAGCTATGATAAAATAAACCTTCGATGTTTTTATTTCAATCTGTACTTCCACGCTATCACTGCTGATGTTTTCGGAGAAATACAAGAGACCCCCCTCAATCAAAACACCACCCGGGTTTTATGGCACCCCCAGGGAAGTCTTAGACTGGGATCCCTATAACAGAGCGGCACACGTTGAGACTGGCATTATACCCAACCTTCCATATCGCTCGTCCCGTCACCTTTTAAAGGGGCGAGTCTGTCGCCCTCGAACTTTTACAGAGGAAGAAATAGAAAAGATCAAGAATCACGTGGACGGTCTCTGCCCCATCAATGAACTCAGAACCATCGTCGAGAACTGCATCAATGCAAATCATTCGCACTGGCTCCACCCTCGTAAGCATTGCTACATGGAATTGATGCTGTACACCTCTTGCAACGAGCTCAAAAAAAGATGGTTAAAAGCTCGATATGCGCTGTTTTTCACATATCTAAGCATTGACAAAGCTATCTCCAGAGAAGTAATCGAAGGGATGCATCCGCTGGCTCCAGAAATTGATGATTTTCGGCTACAACTGTACAGGTCCGAACTGCCTATGCTACATCGCAAGTATATTAATCAAAAAGCCAGAGAAGCGCGTCAGAAGAGAGCGACCGCTTCTCTTCTATCCTCTTTCTGGCGCACCAATAATTATGATGACGCTATTAATCCAGATGGGTCCTTCAATCCCCTCAAACTCGAAGGAAAAGTAGAGCATGAGGTCATTTATAAAAAAGAACACCTTGTCCAACCGAGGTACAACCAACTCGAGACGTGGCTTTCTCTTCGCGATGAATTCTTCGAGGGCTTCATGAAGAGAGTAGGGTCTGCCATTCCATTGTCCGATACTCTAGAACAAGGCTCTCAGTGGTGACCACCAGCACTTTTTGTGTACCTATGTGATCTGGGTACAATTTTTCAAAATTCAAGAATGCCAACAAAATAATAATATCATCGTACTTCAGTTTTTCAATTTTCTTACTCTCTCCATTCTCCCCTCTCACCGTGTGGTCTCTCATTACTGTGTGTTGACCATGAAATGCAACATTTGTTGGACTGTTTTTTCAAATGTCCATAAGGTATACGTAACTCAATGCTCACACCTCGTTTGTCACGACTGCGCTTCAAAATGCTTTAGCCGATCTGCACATTGCCCTATCTGCAACACTAAACTTGACAGCGACGGTATCGCATCAATTGACTTAGCACCGTCTGCCGACAAAATCAAGGCCCTCTGCGGGCTGGACCCTTGCTTCATTCTTCAAATTGCTTCGAGAGCCATCGATTTTTACAATTTTCAACAAGAACTTGCCACCAAGCATGATGACCAGGAACTCGATAATTTGAAGCATCAAATCCAGCATTTGAGTCAGAAGCACACGAACTCTATAAAAGATCTCAACGCTCAAATCAATTCTCTAACTTCGCAACTGGAAACCACTATAGCTGAAAAAAATACACAACGAAAAACAATTTTTGATTTACAAAGCAAACTTGAGGACAAATTATTCAAAGAATCTTCGAACTCCTTGAATCATCCGTCATCTTACAGCAACTACTCCTCTTATAATAATGACTCTTCTGAAAAAAATGAAGGCCTGATGTCGTATTCTTCGACAACCCCACTCGTAGACACCCCAACTGCTCAAAAGATGACAACACACGATGGCAATCGTCATCCCTCACCATCCCCCACTCGCAAAGCATGCGTTGGCTCAAGCCCCAGCTGGTCGTCTAGTAATAAGAACGCTACGGACCGCGAATTCTACGAATTGTTCCCAGAAACCGCTGCAAATAACGCCATGAACAGTGGCGGGGGCGATAGTCATAGTAGTAGTTATAAGGGACAGCTCGTGTTTTCAAGTAGCAGCGCATCACCCAAACAAGACCGTGCGTGTTACACACACTACTCTCTTGCACCATATTATCACCTATCGCACACATCTGTGTGTGTGTGTGTAGTCATATCGGTCATTTAACCGTTAAACTTTTTACTTTTTTTTCCCCTCAAGGTTTTGTACCCACGAGACAATCTTCTACATTTTCATCAAATCAAACCATTTCCAGCAGCAGCTCGTGCAAGCCGAAGCCCTACTTTGCTCTCTTGAGCAAAGGCTCATCCCACGTCCACCATCCTCTACGGATGGGGCTACTTGCAAACGCGCATCTCCAAAGACCGGCGACACCTCTCCTACAAAGGCTCTCTGGGATGAATGCCCGAGAGCAATCAAGTATTTTCGGGTCGGTTTAACTTCTTTTAACAACTACGACTCTCTCTATGCGCAATAATGATACACACCTCAGTAAAAAAGTTCAATCTGAATCCACGCGAAGTCATATATATACACACACACTCTCTCTCTCTGTTTCGAGAGTGCTATTCGTCGTCATCGTTGCTTTTCTCATCCCAGTTCTTTAGCTTCGAACCGAAATCACTCCTCAAAAGTTCCCACGTTGGTGGCTGCTCGCTTCCCTGCTTTTTTTGGCCGGTACGACGATGCTGAGCGTCACGGGTTTTTTGTTTCTTTAAAGGTGGTCTTTTGGCCTCGTTATTAGAACCCAACATCTGCATAAACACATCCTTGTCAAAATGTGAAGTATCGGGGTTGGCTTTTGATTCCTTCTGGTAGGCTTTGATAGCATTGAAAAGATTCACAACACCTCTAGTCGCGAATTTTTTCAACTGTATCTCTAACTCATCGAGTTCAGTAATTGGAACTGTGTGGTTTCTAGACGACAAGAGTTTTTTTTGCAACTTGGTCATGAGAAGATAGGATGTCCTTTTAAGCTCTAGCTCTTGGTGTGTTTTACTCTCTTCGAGTGCCTTCGATTCAGACAAAATAACGTCACCGTTACCCTTGTTTTGTGCCTTTTCTAGCAAGGCCGATAAGGCGCTCGAGAATGTATTCCCATGGCTTTCGGCTGGTATACACATAATGCGGATATTTTAGGACGTAGTGTAAGACATCGGCGCACGCACACGTTGAAAATCTCTGCCGCGGGTATAGTGTGCACGTATAGGCAAATTTACAAACCTTTTACAGAGGTGACAACAACTGTTTTCTTTTCCGGGACATCTTCGGAATTGAATGCCTCTCCTACGGGCAGAGAGTTATAGCTGCCCACAATTTTTCTTTTTTTAGATTTCTCGGACTTGTGCTTTGGTTTTGCCCTATCGGGGATGCCAACTGCGGGTATTCGGTGAGTCACCATGTTGTACCGCGAAATAAACGCTGACTTCTTGAGAAAATAATAATAGTAAAATCGTGTATTTTATTTATTCAAATTCTTGACATCATTGCAGAACTTTTGAAAGCAAGCATTCTGTAAGTGTTAGTGTTATTACTGCTGTAGATCACTATCCACCAACTCCAAACGTATCTTAGTCAGCGCATATATTAGCGAAGGAAACCTGATGGTCCCATGAAGATTGGTAAACCTAAGCAAGAAAGTGATGGTAGGGGATTGACAGCTGTTACAACTGTGTTTTGCCCTTCTAACTCAAGCTCTCTCTCTCTCTGAAGAATGCAAAGAACTTAAAGCCCAGATTCGAAAATATGGCGTTCCAGGCAGCAAGCGCTACAGATATTGGATGAACGGTACATACAGAGATGAGAAAGATAGCGGCTGTAAACACACACACTTCAACGCCATTTTTAATCACCGATCAGAAATGTTTGTTTTAGAATTGAACAAATGCCTAAATGGCACGGATGAGGTCGATATGATTGATGATGAAGAATGGCTTCTCTCAGAACGGTCGACCTCTGCCCTAGAAGAACTGTGCAGGGATAAAGAAGCCATGCTCACTTGGGCGCCTTTTTTGGATGTGACCGAGGAACAACAAAATCTCCTATTCCGCTCCATATCTCTAAACGATGATATCCCCATATGCGGTTTGATCGAGCATCAACTGAATGCCATGAAGTTGTCCCGGTATCAAAAGGTAAATAAGAATAATAGAGCCAAGCCTCGAAAATGTGAAGGAGGGGGCCGCCGTAGGCAAGAAGAACAAGAGAGTAATCTGACCCCTCCTCCTCTCACATAAAAATCAGGTTGAATCACATAGATATGAATATGGAAGTGTCAATTGAGATGCGTGAGAACAGAGAGAGTCTCTCATATAAACCTTACACTACTACTGCGTGTATTTTTGTTCTCGAAACAAGGTTGAAGGTATACCTCAGTCAAGAACACTTGTTATTTCAAGTATACGAGGCGCACCCTCAATCATCTTAATACGGCGACTTGAGCTGGAATGATACCCGGGCGTGTGTTATCCCTGGATAGGAAAATTTTTGTAGCATAAATTTTAAATAATTTCGCCAATGCATTGCTAATACACTCTTCTAAACATGATTGTCAGATGGGATGTAACCCCGGATTTTCTCCCTGAAATAGGCGGTATGTAGTTCGCATGACTCTTCTCGACTATGCTCGCACATATATGCGCACATTGCGGTGCACTTACGCGCGTGCCTTAGATAATTCTGTTTTTTTGTCTTTGCCCGTCTATCTGCGAAAGTCTCTGGCTACAACGATGTCCCAGTATCTTGTTAAGGAACACTCTCTTAATATTTTCGGCAGCGACATTCAGTTTTCAGTCGTATTTGAACTCTTAGGCCAGTCTTTCGGCCTGGGCTTTACCGAAAAAAACTTGTTGTTGGACGTTCTTTCTGTGTATAGACATTGGTTCTTGGAAGAAAAAGAACCCCCGGCATTTTTTGTTGACAATTACTTTACTTACTGTTCGGTACGAAAATGGCCCACATTAAACACTTGATGTGTCGGAATATAATGCCAAGCAAGAGGTTTGTGCTTTCGAGTCTCTGACACTTTTTTCACTCTTGGCTATATATAGGAGCTGGTGAAGCATATATCGCTCATTGCTACGATGCAAATCACCAGCAGTGAACAGGAACCGCATCAATTCAACCTGTTACAAAAATCATTCGAACTCATCTCCGACATTGTTAAAAAGAATGGCGTACTAACCGACTCAACTGCCTGCACTGAATTTTTGAAGTCCTATATTGGCGTTTGTAACATCTATCTTGCACCCAGGGTGACTCCGCCTCAACATCGGCCTTTGGTTGACGAAATCCTTAATTTACTCACTTATATCTATATACAATTCAACGTCAATGACCAAGAAGCTTGGGATTTGATTTCTAAATACTTCCTCAACTGGCGTAACAACCCAATTATTATCGACAAATGGTCCTGCCTGTGCGAACATCTCACTGACTTAATTTGCGAAAACGTACATGCGCTCGAAGGTGAACCTATTGTTCTGAATCTTTTCAGGTCTGGGAAAAAATACATCAGATTAGAAAAAAATCAGTATTTTTTTTTCTGGTTTCGATTTCTGGACATTATGGGAGATTTGAATACGATCGACTCGCCGATGGTATTCGAGAAAATATTGCTCCACCGCCGACTGCTGATTCGAAGGTTGTGTAATTATGCGTCTGCCATGGGAAATGAGGTGTCTTTGTCGGATGGGAACACCATCTTGTCGATATTCAAGGTAAATTGCATCGGCGTGCTGGATCGAGATGCCTTTCGCTTTGAACAAGGAAAGGCTGAGGCACTGCACGCTATGTTGATCATATTTTCAAAGCTGCCAGGTCAGTATGACTTGACGAATGTTGCCTACTTGTACCATTATATTCGAAGAAGCATGACTGGTTCGAACGACCTACTCGACAAGGTGATATGCAACTCTCCAAGACTGTTTGCAGGCAACTATCCGGGCATAGAGTGCCTGGTACCCGCATACCAGTGGGGGCTGAAGCGAGTTTACGATTTGGGATTTTTGAGTACCAAATTGGGCGTCGACTCGAGCAAGTTGATTCGGTCATACGCTCGCCTGTCCAACGCCATTCTAACCTATGCCAACGTCTACAATGTCACATTTGGCGAGATCTGTGCCGACTCGAGTGGTCTCTTTTCAGCTCCTCCGACCACACATTTATCAGCTTTGTCGTACTCAATGAATACGTTTTGAAGGCTCTCTCTGTAACAACATCTATACCCACGATGATCGTCGTTATAAAGACGCTGGTTGTGAGCATGTACGAGGGTCACAAAGAGATCAATGACTTTCCGGTTCGGTTCGTTCAAGAGACGTTTGCGAAAATGATGGGAAAAGATTGGAATATCAAACTCTGTTCGGTTATTCTGCAGGCGTGGACTGATTTGGCATACCTTTTCACCACCGTCAAGGCCTCTTGTGCCACGTTGCCGAACCTTATCGTGCAATTGATCAACAAGTGTTTGAACGCGCTCTATCAACTGCCATTTATCGATGAATGCATTCAGTTGATTGTCATGTGCTACCAGTGCCTGGTGCAATGGGTGTCGGCAAGCCCGTCTATACTCGTGTTCCAGGAAAACAGCGGCGACAAGGAAACACTTTTTTGATCCTCTTCAACTGCCTATTTTTGTGTTTCGCCAGAAAATTGAACTTTTTTACCGAAGACTTCAAAGTTATTTCAGAGCAAAAACCGCTGAAAAAGCCACCCCCTCGGGTCGATGAAGCGGCAAAGCAGGCGCTATCCTTCATTTTGGGATTTTCCAGCTACGCCGGGCCTGGAGCGCTTCCCGATCTACTGGGATCCCCCACGGTCGACGAAGAAGAACTAAATGCCTATCTTGACCAATCGAGCAACTTTCAAGTGTTGGCATCCAAAAACTGCATTTATTTCTTCTTTACGCGAGCTGATTACTCAGCTGAGACTCTGAACGTCATGGTGGTCACATGCTCGGCGGACGGCATACATACGTGGACATTGAAAAGGCCACTGCCGGTGTTGATAGAGTTGACGAACAAGGCCATCTCTCCATTTGATGTGTCGACACTTGCAGATCCAAACCCCTCGCTTAGTGACGTGGGCAAGTCGCTTCATTATCAACTCACATCGCACATGAATGAAAAACAAAAATACAAGTACAAAATGCTCACTGAATTGGTCTCTGAATCTGTCAATCAATACCAAACCGTCGATGCACCAATACTGGGAACGAGCACGCATGAGACTATGAACGCACTCCCAGATGACCGCGAGGTCATAGCACGTCATAACGCCCGCAGCTTGATCACACAACTCGGCTGGAATGACATGGATCTTCTTCCAGAAGTTTTCTCGCTCGGAAATCTCAAAGTGCCAGCTACTATCGACATGGCGGTGTCGGAAAGCACGGATCGCCTATCCGTTCTAAACTTTCTCTTAAACAAAGAATTCAGACATTCCCTCACTCAGTTCTCTATCGGGGTCGTCTACTTGCCCAGCGGATTCACACTGGACGAATGCATCAATGGCGGCAATAATGATGCGGTAAATGCGCTGGGATCACCGACGTTCAACCAATTCATCAAACAACTCGGTGATATGATCAATTGGCCCGATCATCACAGCTTTTCCAACTTTCTCGGCAAGACGGTCGATCTGGTTGACTGCAGCAAGCTGAAAACCATCCTTTATCACAACTGTGCGCAAGAAGTCATCTTCCACGTATCAACAGTCCTGTCATCCTCCAGACCACCCAACTTTCCGTCCACTCTGACGGAAAATCTCCTGCGCAATCAAAAAGTTTTGATTATTTGGGCCGAAAATCTTTCGGATTATTGGCAACATCAATCTGCACCACCTGAGAACCAACTCTACATCGTCATACACCCGAATTTAGCCTATCAATACTGCGTCTACCTTCACTACCAAGACAAACCATTTATGATGCAGATCGGCCCTCTGGAAAACAAAATGCTCGTGACACTTCATACTCTTTCTTTTCTCGTCAGAGCGACCGCCGTCAACTTCATCATGTGCAAAGACCAACGCTGGTACTATGAAGGCCGACTCAAAAGGGAAAAGCTCCTCGAAACATTCATCGAGAAAAACGCCCTCAAGTCCATCTCGGCTCATATGTTTTACGCAAAAGAACTCAGCAATTAAAAACCAATCACCTCTCCCACATACACATATATATATACACACACACACACGTTTTATCGTTGCTACAAACGCGCGTCTTTCTCTCTTTCGCCGGGGAAGTAAAGAAGCACACGCGTGCGCATCAATAGGGTGCCTGGTACGGCGCCTGCCCAGCATAGGGTGGATATTGGGGATTCACAGCCACAGGGTAGGTCGAGCCATACTGCATCGCAGCAGACGGATTTTGAACGCCATATTTTGCATTCGTATAGGCGTTCATGCTGGGATAGCCCTGCATGGGCATGTACATCTGCTGTTGCGGTATCGGCTGCGCGGGCACCAAATTGTTGGCATTGTAGGGCGGTTGGAAGGCCTGCGCGTTTGATGTGTTGTTCATATTGCTGCTATTACTATTGTCAGCGGCGCTGTTGACGGCATTACTGGTAGTTGTATTCGCCATCGAAACGTCACTCTCGCCCGCACTCGCATTCACAGATGGGCTATATGCATTCAACTGGGTGTGTTGTAGCGTGGCCGCCGCATTCTTGTTGGCGAAAGACTGCGAAATTTGCTGCAATTCCTTTCGGTGCTTCAATATGGGATTTTTAGAAGCCAACAGTCGCTCCGCCGCATCTCCGTGTCTCTCACCGGGTTTCTCCTTCTTGAAGGCGTAAGTGACCACAATCCTCCTATTTCCAAAAAACTGGTTGTTCATGGCCGCGATAGCCGCATCGGACACTTCAAACGAGTCGTAGTAGACAAACGCATAGCCCTTCGACTGACCAGTCATTTCATCTCGAACGATCTTCGAAGGTCCAATGAGCGGCCCGAACGCCTGGAACGTCTCAGTCAGCTGTCGGTCGTCCACAGAGGGATCCAAATGCCCAATGTACAAATTGGCACCAATGCCAAAAGTCTTCTTGTCACGACCGGAAAGATTAATATACAGCTTTTTGTTGTACAGCGGGACCTCTTCCATGATCTTGATCGCATATTGCACATCCGCTTCAGACTGAAACTCAACGAAACCATATCCAGAGTGCTCCTTGGTCAACTTGTCTCGAGGAATATACACACTAACTAAACACGCGTGTATGCAAATATGGTTACGCTGTTAGTGTGCGTGTGTGTGTGTGTTACAAACGCTCGGACGAACAAGAAAAGCCTACGTCGCTTCACAGCACACGATCCTCTCCATATGAGGAGAGCATTCACAGCATAGACATGTACTATATGTACTACGTAGCAACAACAGAGCAGTCCGCGCAAATCAGAACAGCTAACCAACGACTACACACACATACACACACACGAGGCCGAACCTATCAAAAAACGGACTTTTTTTTTTCAGTTTCCACGTACCCACTGGTCCAGCCTGTACCATCAGTTCCCACAACAACGCCTCATTCACATTCTGGTCCAGCCCACTGACGTGAATTGTGTGGTCATGATTCCTTTCTTCCAAATGCGCCATCGCAAATTCAGTTTCAACTCTGCTGCTTCTGCCTCTGCACGTACAACTTTTTTTTTTTTGTTAACCAGAAGGTTTAAGAAGGTCAAAATTAATGGCCCTAATAATGAAACCATACATCTTTATATTTGTGTGTGGGATATTTAAAAAACATTTTTCAAAGTCCCATTGATTTTCCTATCTACGCCAAAAACCGGTCGCTCTCCGTTGTTCGCGTACGTATTCAAAGGGACTCTCTGCTCATCAATCCTGTGAAAAAAATAAACCGTGCTTACTCTGCCATATGATATGGTTTTTTTTTATGTGGTCGGCACGCTGTTTATGATAGCCAAAAGAGAGATGAGTGTTTTGGTTTTCAATGGCGCACTGTTTGCTCCGTATGTACTACGCATTCAACGAGGCTAGCATGTGCGCACTTAAACTGCAAAGCGCCTCTTGTAGGGGTCACGTTGTGATCTATTATAGAGAGAGAGAGAGAGAGAGAGAAACAGTTCTATCACGTTTTTGTGTTTTTTTTTCTGGTACATTTGAGGCGATTGTCATCTCGACTTTTATCACAAACATCGTATCAACATTTCGTTTCATGTAACACACTGCGAATGTAAAGGCAAGCCGGCGCCATCTTTGTTTCTGGGTCAGATATTCGACAGGGAGGTGGCATTTTGCTCAAAGGCGCCTGTATAGCAGCAATAAGGCAACAGAGATCGGTTCCAGTCGGGTCACCGAGTCAGAATTTGGCATGCGGTAGAGCGTGCCGTGCTAAAATAGCGCGATTTTTTCAACATGCACCATAACACTGAAATGCTGGATAAAAAATTGAATTATACATCTTTCGCAAACATGTTCGTCTTCGACGCGTGTACGCGCTAGCATCAACTGCACTCAGTCGACATGTACAGTTGGCACGCCGACACTTTTTGACAAATAAACCGCTATCTCTTCGATTCTGATTTGAGAGCAGTATTTTTCCTATTTCTGTTTTAACGGACAAATATGCATCGTTTGAACAGTAGACGCACGCTGATGTGAGCTCGCTTTTCCATTCCATCCAGGAAAAAACTTCCGGCACGTACGTGCATCTCAAGTCTACACACACGCTCGAGGTAACTCTAGATTCAGAACCATTTTGCCGGCTATCTTTTCAATTTCTGGTTCTAATAACGATTTCCTGGAAGAATATTATTTGATGGTTGTGTTTTTTGATGCCGCAATATTAGGTAAATTGTTTCATTTTAGTTTTTTAGGTGTTCAAATACAAAGATTTTCACTCTTATTAGTGTCTCTCTATAGCATCACCCTAGTTGATTTCTGCCAAAATGTCGGACATTCCCACTCTGTCCGGCATGGAAGTCCCTGACGGCCCGAAGTTTTATGAATTCCGCAACAAGTGCAAAGAGAATGTTGATTCGTGGACCGAGGTATTTAAAGATGACAAATATCAAGTCTGGTCTCGCAAAGTGCGTATACATACCGTCCAAACGTTTCTTCAGCTAAAAGGAAAGCACGTTGCTCACTGTAATTATGCGTTGTCTTATATCTTCTCACGTTGTCTCTTTTTTATTGCAATACGCTCTTTTATTTCAATGTGTACGCTAACGCTTGAAAATCGAAGTCTCTGAATTCTTCTGTTAATGAAATCAAAGCCAGAACTGTCTATAAAGATGTCAGTGCAGGTACAATTTGAGAAACAAAGTTGTTTGTAGTGTTTTAGTAGAGTTTGCCCTTTTAACGGCACGTTTTCCTTAGACGTTCTTTATGACGTGCTACAGGACCACGAATATCGCGTAGAATGGGATGAAAATATGCTAGAGGTACGCGTGGCGAGCAGCGTCGATGGTTTTTGTAGCTGTGTATGTTTTAACTCAAATATATGGTATTTTAATGCATGCTTTTAGGGCTATGTCATAGAGCTTCTTGGTACTAGATCAGAAGTTGGCTATTACTCTGGAAAGATGCCTTCTCCTGTGAGTAACCGCGATTTTTGCAACGTACGTTCCTGGGATAAATTCGAGGATACCAACGAATATATTATTTTCAACTACTCCGTTAAGCACGACAAGTGTCCCGAGAAGAAGAATTTTGTTCGAGCGCAGTCAATACTTTCCGGTTACTACATTCGCGTTCTGGAAGATGGCGGCTGCGAATTTATTTATTATAGTCAAAGTGATCCCAAAGGATGGATCCCCAGTTGGATTGTTAATTTTTTCTTGAGCAAACTTCCTCCGAAACTGTTGGACAAGCTCCACACTGTTTCACTGGAATACCCTAAATGGAAGGCAGAACACGATCCGGACAGGAAGCCCTGGCTTTCAACATAATAAAACTGGAACTACCCCGAAACAGTAAACTCTGGAGAGAGAAAATAGATACACATACCAAACACTATTTTTTTGGTCGTTTATTTTGTGTTTATGCGTGTGGGTCAGCTGCGGCCGCCTCTCCTCAAACGGTCTTTGAATGCTTCACGCGCTTCAAGAAAGAAGTGCGACACCGGACAGACTCTTCTGCAGAGAGCGGGTGTATCGCAAAAGACAGAGTCGACACTTAGAAGACTTGACAGTAGCGTGCTTTTGTTGAACATCATCCCCCGAAAAATGGCACCAAAGTGCATGCTACACTCTGCGCTGCTTTCGACTGTCACTCTGTTGATGTGTTCCGAGTTGAAAATCGCCTCATTTTTTCCGAGAAAAATCTGTTTTTTTTCCTGGTTGCAAAATAATGCGTATAGCACACATTTCTTCTAAGTTGAGGGGGACGCGCAAAGTGTCAGCTGAGCTCGGATGCCATCAGCCGACTACTCGAGGGACCCAATCATTATCTATTAGATATATTGCTTGTATCTCTCTGTGTCAAATTTGCATCCCAGCAACTCAAAGAGAGAGAGTAGGGGAAATGAGACGATCAGAGCGGTCGCTCGTGCGCGCGCATGGTAAAATGCGCATACCTTGTCACCAAAAGCATTCACAGTCGGTGCCGGATGCGCTTTCGCCTTTCACCAGTATTTGGACGCAAGTGACGCTTTTCAGACATCGAGCCGTTATTAATGTCGAAAAATGAATGGTTATTTTTACTGAAAATTACAGAAATAGGTACAATGATATCTATTTCTGTCATCGAACAGATTGATTTTTCATTTACTCTTATGTTGTTCTACACTAGGTCGATCGTTCGACTTGGCGTGCTGGTTTACTGAAAAAAAAAACCTTCTTGCTTGTTTGATCGAGACTCCTCCTTTGCGAAGGAGGGAAGACGAACACCAATCGCTGAACTCTATTTTAAACAAGAAGCCGAGCCGAAAAGTGCATCAACGCACTTCCATTGCCAGCTACATTCATGTGTGCGTTATCCGGAATGCGCGGGCCGGATTTCCCATATGTAGCCGTGTGTCCTTCTTTTCTCTAAAAAAACCGATCGCAACAAAAAAAACACATTTTCAAAACAGACTCACGCCCCGGCTGAACGGATAGAAAAAGTGGTTTTACAGAGCATGTGTGGAAGCGTCCACTTCTCTTTGGCACGGCATATAACACGCGCTCGCCATTGACGGCTGTATCACGCATACGCGCGATAAAATAGACAAGGCTAAAATTATGCGGAGACGCGATCACACTCTTCAATACAAACTTTTTTTTCGCGGTGAGCGAATCAGAGTTGAAAAGAGCGTAGCCATATGCCCGCGCGTCAGATGGGCACCAAATAATCCGCACTCAGCGCCGCGTTATAGAGAAGTTCACAGAAAGAGCTCGGCCTTACGGTCTTTTTTTTTGTAAATTGGAGATTGGGTTGTCAATTTTCGCACTTTTTAACGAACCGAAATTTACCGAAACACTATTTCCATTTTTCTCTATGGCACATCAATTGGCTTGTCAAAAGAGAGTTGCCGAAAAGAGAATTCGGTCTCGAATAGGCTCTTCTGCCTTTGTCTGCCTCACCCCTTCAACTCCGTTTCCTACGCCGCTCTCCGAGGCCATTCACTCCGCACTCTCGCTCAGATCCTCTACCCAATTTAGGGTACACTTTTTCTTTTGACTGTTTTTGCGCCCAGAAATATATCCCAACCACAAGCGTTAACCTGCTCCTTTGCGCGGAAAATTCAGTTCGAGCTCACCAAAATTTTCCAATGGTTGCCTTCTCTTTCACCGCAAATTCCAAAACACAAATGCTACGATATGATCGTTTTAAATTTAGAGAATTCTGAGTGTATTCAAAAATTGATTGCCAGTACAAAAACGAAGTTATGGCTTATGGCGCTTTACTTTGTCAATGCATGGACTCCATTTCGAGAACAATATGCCGAATGGCGCTCGTTCCCATCTTGCTTCCCAGTAGACGGCTACGACTTGGTTGAATTGAACAACGAGGACATGCTCACTTTTTTGGCCAGGTTGAAGCTCTGGGATGAGTTTTCCAACGTGTTGCAACTCTTACCGGAATGCATTGCAACTCAACTCGTCAAGTCGCTTTTATCCCCTCTCAACTCGGACATGATGGAAAACGAAAATTCTACCTTTAAAAAAAATCAGTTATTACTGGTGATTAGACTCATATCGGCACCGCCAAGCACCTTCAACAATGAGGCGTGGGCCACACTATTCGAGGTATTGGCGTCGATGCTCAAATGCGTTGATTATTTGGAGCAGGCGGTTTCTACACGTCATCGCGCAACACATATTTTCATCCTTGTTTATCTTGTTGCGAAATTCAAGTTGTGTTAACATAGTTACAATTTATTTTAGCCGCCTTGTTTCTGCTGTTTTCTCCCTATTCCCGGAAATGAAAGGTGATTCCGTGAGCCAATTTCTGAGCCAATCTCTTGCTAGGTCGAGGCATAAAGGAATAGTCGACATGGACTTGTGCGAACAGAGTTCATCTCAATCAAAGTGTGATTCTCTGCCAAAATCCGACGTTTGTCATCAGCTCTCGGAAGATCAGTCCTCTGATCGTCATCTGCTTGCTGCTGCCGAGCATGATGATTTTATACCGAAATGGTATATTTGACGTCCGAGTCGTCCAGAGTGCTAAAGGTGCACATGGATCATGTGCTCTTCAAGTTTCCAACCCGATTCAAAGAAGATTGGCCTGATTTGCTAAAATTAGACGCTGTTTTACAAAATCCAACTTTTTGGGTCCAATTTGTTGAATCCAATTCCGAAGATTTGATTCGGCCTCTGGACCAAAAAAAATGACTGCATTCAGCTGGTGTTTGCCGAACTTACGGCATCGTTACAAGAGCAAATCTTGACGTTGAAGAAACGGTCGTTGTTGCTTCCGTTCACGCTTTGCAAGGCCATACTGATCAAGATGTTGGAATTCAAAAGTAACCCCCGATACGCCATTGCCAGCAGAATGTACAGGCGCACGAACCAGGGGACGGTTTACGTATTTGATGACGCGAAGCTCGGGGAAGTGATAGGCGAGAATTGAAAAGATTCATCTTCCGGAATCTATCTTGCAATCTGGCAGAGATGACGACCTTCACTTCTTCTCGACTGCAGAACGACAACTCATCGCGATTTTCAACCAGATAACAGAGGATTCGTTCGATCGCACGGACTGGAAGCTGGAATTGATCTGCTTTCTGGCGCCGGGAAAGTTCGTTCAAAAGGTAATGGATGAAGCCGTCAACAACAAAGGACATGCGAAACTGATGGCCAAAACACTGTGTCATCTGGGAGAAAAAATTCCAAATCTGACAGGAAAAATGGGTTTTTTGGTCGAAATAGCGAAGGCAAAGTTGCTCGAGTTGGACCTGTATTCTGCCTCAACCAAGGAGGAGTACATGTTCACTATATATACGTTATTGGATCCTTCGCACCGAATCAAGACACCGGAAGGCGAGGGAGAGCTGCTGAACATCGCACACGTCATCGGTGAAATCGTCTGGCCAAATTTTGAGTCGCTCGTCACCGATCAAAGCTCAACATTGCCTTTCTCTCGAGAGTTTCTGCTCCAAGATCGGCACGCTCCTCCAAGTGATCGTAAGAGCTGTGATCAGACGGTTCAGTGATGGACCGACCCAAGCCCTTCTCTTGGACGAAGAAAATTCAACGCTAAGAAATTTTGCCATAAAATTGGCTCGTCTGTTAGACAGAACAAACAGACATTCAAAATTCGCGTCTCACGTTCTCGATATGCGTGAAAGTCTCTACACCGTGTTACGTTGGATCGACCGTGGTTTTTTTGGTTCCACTTCAGAGAGCAGCAGTAGCTCAGCCGAATTATCGTCTCTAACATCCACAACCAAACTTCTCGTAAAAAATACCTTCTTCCGCGATCAGACTCTCCAGGGAATTGCTCCCGGTCGACCTCCAGCGCTTCATCTGCTCAGATGCACCTCTCACAGCCCAACGCCTGATCGCATTACTGGACACGGCCGCCGTTCACTCAACCGTGGCAGAATTCCTGCTAGAACGACTCTCGACGTGCCAAGCTTCCTGGAAGAAGACCCAGCGCACAATTTTGGCCAGGCACCTGCTGCTGGCTCTGCTGTTTGTCTCCCCAAGACTGTCATGCGATGGTTACGAGACAATCGCTCTGAACTTTTTGCCTCAATTCATCTGTGCTCATTCGCTCCAAAATCCAGCTCTTTTTCCGCCCACCTTGCATCTGTCGTCTCTGGAAACGGATTCTGCCTCCGGGCATGTTCACTCTCGCCAGCGTCTTTCCTCTTTTACTCCAAAACAAGGATCTGGTCAACAACATGCACGGCAATCTTCAGACCGCGGAAAGATATGCCGTCATTGATAAAATGACCGGTCACTTTGTCCAGTGTTGTCAAAAATGGCTTGCGCAATCGGAACGAGAAATGCGCATGCATCTGGCCCTTCTTCATCTGACACTGACCAACGTGCTTTCGCCCATCATCTCGACTTCGGAATTTTCTCCAGAAAAGCAACAATTACTCAGAGAACATGTTGAAACAACGGTGAGAAAAATCAGCATTTTCGCCATGGAACTCGGTCAGCAAGTAATCAAGCATGCTGCCGAAGAGTCCCAATCATTCGGCGTACTCGCGCGCTCGACAATCAACGCGCTGATTGAACACATGCATCCATACGGGCATCAATTCGAAGAGCTGAACCAGCTGGTCGAATTTCTATCTCGCGATCTTCCACCTGCTTGAAATCCTCAAGCATTCAGATGCACTTCAACACCGCCGTCCTCTGCTCTCTCTCTCTACCCATCAAAACGCGGACGAGAAACGTTTTCACCACCAAACTCTCTCCTGCAACAACAAAACGCGGACTAGGACGAAATTGATCAAATTTTGAGCGTTTTTTTTTCTCTCTCTCTCTCTCTCAGATGAACGCGATACCGACCCATGTAAACAATGCGACGCATCCACGTTCGCGCCAAACCCGACCGCGGACTTGCTACGATGCGCGCTTTCTGCCACGCAAAAAATTAACCACAAAAATTTCGAACGCCTATTTTGTAAATATGTTATCTCTCTGCGAAGCAGGCGATATATATACACAGTCATCATCTCCACTCAATCACTTAACGGAGCATTGAGAGGAGGACTCCGCCGATCTTCCCCTCTAGACAATGCGTCTTCCGATCTCAAATAGCTGTATTTCACTCCAATTCGTTTGAATTCTTCGCTGCTCAAATGAAATTACTCTTATTCGGAAATTCCACTTGTTCGCCAGACCGAACAGCGACCTCTTGACGCTTCTCACCTGAAAACTGACCAGGAAGAGGCACTTGGGGTTCTTTCTGAAAAAATAGTCAATCGTCGCCATGATATTCTCAAATTCGTCCGAATTATCGTAGAAACAGTCAGATGCTATAACCAAGTCTGGCCAACAAGGCTCGCATGCAGTCATTCGATCCCCATTCACATGCTTTCCAAACGCAATCTCGAAAATGGCACGAGGAGAAAAAATTCCCCAGTTAAACGGAACAAGATTGATCTTCAAAGGTACCAAAATTGGATAAAGCCCATCCGACCGATGAATCTCTACTGGATCGTTGATCGAGCACGTCTGTTTCAAACATCTCAAACTCTCAGTCGCCCCATAGTCATCAGTCAGGGCCACGCGAGCGCCACAGGCCGCAGCCAGCAATCCCGGCAAACCAGTTCCACACCCTAACTCGACGACGTGCTTTCCGCGCATAGTCGCTCTAATGGACCATAAATAGTCAGCCAAGACGATACTCGCAGGCCAAATATGAGATCCATACTCGCAAGACACGACCTTTTTCTCACGCAAGCATCAAAGCACGAAAATCAGAAAAAATCACACACATAACGCCTTTTTTTTCTATAACCACCCAGTCGCGGGGAAGATTCGCGCGCACTCTCTTCGCACCTCTCCAATGCTCAATTCAATCCAATCTTCATGCGATTCCCCGAATCGGAACGTCTTTTCCGAGCCGTTAGTGCACATTTCACTTACATCGGTGGCATCTCTCGTCAGCGCACACATCGTCGTAAATCCTGCTTCAACTCTCTCTCTCTCTGTACTATTCTTCTCTCAAACCCAGTGAATCGAATTCGGGCATTGATTTGGGACCTGTTGGAATCGAATCTTGCCTGACACGTTTCTTTCTCAAAAATGCGAGAAAAGCAAAAAAAAATAACGGCACATTTTAGCACAAATTCAAATCTCGGTCGCTGCCGTTAAACTTTCCCGCGACCTTCATTCTCCTTTCAACACTCGGCATAGGCAGGGATCAAATATTTCTGGGCGAACGTCGGAATGGCATAACTCAGATGTCAGCAGAGTAAAAGATAACTTTTTTCGCGCAGATCGTGCCACTGAATCAACGCGGGCACAATACACCTTCGGAGTTGGCGCGCGTGGATCTACCAAGCATGTGGTGGTGCTAGGCACAAATCACAGTGCTCTTAGTTGCATGCAATCCTCTCTTTTTTTAATTTTAAACTTGTGGCAAAAAAGATTTTTTTTTTAATTCTTACCATTTGCAGCGGAGTTTAGCCTAGTTCCTATTCTATGGAAAGACGTTACAGAAGGCATAAGAGGGAACAACCCTCCTTGTTTTATGCCATCGTCAAATCTCCTTGACATGGGGCATCTTGTCGTCTCCGTTTTCGCGGGATATTTCGGCTATCGGTACCTTGGCGTGGTACCCGCGAATCACCCTCGCACCGTGAAAAAAGAGCGTAGAAAGGATGGTGCGAAGAGAGATTGCCCTCCAAGAAGGGTACCATCTCTGGCACGAACCGCGTAGCAAGTGATGTGAACGAGATATCTTCTCCTGAAACAACAGTGGGCGCCGCTGTCGTGAAATCGTCTGTCGCATCCATGCCAGAGACATCAAATGGAAACCCCTCGGATCCCCCAGAGCTCGGCCAATTTGCGTGGTGGCTAAGCATCGCGAAGGAACAGTTTGAATTGAAGCGTTTCAAAGGTGCTCAGTATTACGCCCTTAAAGCCATTGAAGTGATGAAACAGGACGCGGAGCTAGAGAACTCCGTCTCGATGTGTGAGATGATGTTCATTGTCATCTCGACGGCGACCGGTCAAACCCGGGATCAATACTTACAAGGCCTTTTAGAGTACGACAAAAAAATTCAGTTTTTTTTAAAAAAAAGAAAATTCTATTTGAACACACACTAACAGGTTTTGAACCGCGCTGGCATCGCACACGGCTATCGCGTGACACGCTGTCGATCCGATGATAAAGTGTCAACCGGAGACTACAAGTTCACGAGGATGCCGGTCGAGATGATAAAGACTATCTGTTGTTGAGAGGTCGACTCTGCGCTTCGTGCAGCGATGCTTACATAAATCTCAAAGACTGGAGTCAAAGCGAGACCTTTACACGGCAAGCTATCGATGCGTTCAGCCGTATCCGAGACGATCCCAATCTTCGCCTCGCCAATTTGACGGTTCAGTGCTATCAACTTTCAATCGTTCAGGTGCGGCGTCTCGACTACAAATCCGCCACCGAGTCGATCGAGCAGGCGATCGACCACTTCTCGAAATCCAAGCTGTCAGAAGACTTGTATTCTGCGATCATCCGGCAGCAAGCAGACATTTTGGTCGCGTCGGCCAAATATGACGAAGCGAAATCAATCGTTTTGTCTCATATCAAACAACTGGAGTCCAACCCATCCAAATCACCTCCCTCCCCGGAAAGCCCTCATAATCAATCTATGAACGTGCTCTACTTGGCCAGGCTCCACTATGACATGGGAGACTACGCTGAATCGGCGTCATTGTTGCGAAAAGCGCTGGAGATTCGTGTTAGCCCGAGCTTTCTCGCCTTTTTCGCGACCGTCCTGTTCGATCTTGGATGTAACGAAGAAGCGCTCGAAACGCAGGATCGCATCAAGAGCATGACACTGAACTCCGATCTTCCATCGACCATTTCGAGATGTCTCCGAACAATTTCTTGTGTGATCGACCGCAAAGAAGAAAACTCACCCTATGTCTACCACATCACTGTAGAGATCAGATCATGCCTATCTACCCCTTCTTCTCTGCTCTTGGGACCCGGCAATCACTTGGAAATTATCGTCCGACCGCACCTTTCAGAAGGCGAAAGCATCACCGGGAAACCTCCTGTCTCTCCCATTCGCAGCTACACCATACCTGAAGATAAAAAAGATGGCACAATCAAACTCAGAGGAAAGGTCGTTCATTTAGACCAAATACCGTTTTACGAAATCGTGATTGTCGTCTATTCAGATTCTCAAAAAAAGGAGAAAATCAGCGTCCATCATCAACTTTGCAAACTTTCTGAGATGACGGTATCTCAGAAACGAGCCTACTTGCAACTGTTATCTATGCGGTCTGGCCAAGCATTGCCATTCATTGAGGATGATGAGCATAGTGATGACAGCGAAGAAGAGGTTTTGGTTGCGCTGCCGCCCAAATCAGTAGAAAATTCTTCTGTGTGTGACGAGAAGCAACTTTCCAACCTTGACGATATTACCGAGGCGTCATTCGGCAGTCACGTTCCTAGAGTCGAGACAGCACCATCTTTGAGTGAGATTGTGAACAACGCCCCTCAAGCAGCAGCCGAGTTACCCGACGGTGGAATTGACATGACGGAAGAACATGGTCCTATTCTCCCGGAAAACTCCCAGCTGGGTCAACCAGCATTACGTCCGGAGACCGAACAGTATTCCGGAAGTACTTCAAATCTGCTGGAAAGTGCGCTCGACCAATGTGAACACGGTGAACTTTCTGACCGGGAAAACTCCCAGCTGGGTCAACCAGCATTACGTCCGGAGACTGAACAGTATTCCGGAAGTACTTCAAATCTGCTGGAAAGTGCGCTCGACCAATGTGAACACGGTGAACTTTCTGACCGTCTTGAATCAGAAAGTGCGCATTTGTCGCCGTCTACGCCAGAAAAGGTCATCCTTCTCGAACAGCAGCCATCTGTGGACCGTTCAGTCACCGACGGATCTGAGGTGAATGTGGAGACTAACTAACCAGGGAGAAGAAGGGGACAGTTCAGCCGTCACCGATGGATCTGAGGCAGACATGGAGATGATTAACCAAGAAGAGGGTGACAAGACAGATTCCTACAATGATCATTGTAGTGATCCAAAATTGGAGGATAAGTCCATCTGCGATGCGGGTTCCGGAAAGGGTGAGGTGCATTCTTTTGAAGGCGATCAAGTTGTTCAGCAGTTGTTTGAAGGAGACGAAAAAGTTTGCAAAAAAGAAGAATTTGAATCGATTGAAAAAGGCATATTTGAAGATGACGGGGCTGAGTACGATGGTGATCAATTTGATAATGATGATGAGGTGCCCTCGGCTACAGCGGACCTTGTTGAAACCGGTCAAGCCGAGGTTGAAAGTGGTGAGACTGAATTTAACTGGAATTCGTCTGAATATGGAAATGTGAACGATGATGATGTTGAATTGACGATTCGTGGCCAAAACACTCAATATCCCCATACCCACGACAGTGGCGATGCGATGATGATAACGCTATAATTGAACGATACGCGCACACGTTTTTGGAGGATAATCCTAATTCCTACGACATCAGTGACGCTATGAATGAACATATGAATGAACATATGAATGAACACACATCTCCTTTGCAGAACGACAATTTCGAAGCAAGCTCTGAGGATGGATATGCGAGCCTTCATTCTGATAGTGACGACGAACACCACGACGATATTTACACGCAGGATCTAGCCCACCACGGAGAAGACTCTGATAAGGATGCGTCTCCCCACGAAGATGTGCATTTTGGCGCTGAAGAAAAATATGGCATTAATTCATACATGCACGGTGTTCCTACCATCGAACCGTACGCCGAATAGAGGATAGATTCTTACAGGATCGTGGAAACGGCGCAAGTTTACGTTAAGAAAAAATCTCTGTGAGAAAAGACGTTTTTTTTTTTGCCCACGTCGGTTCAGTTTTTTTTTTGAAAGAAAAAAAAATCATGTGATGAAACGGTTTTTTTTTTTCCACGACCGCTCCGTCACGAGAGTGTGTCCAGGCCACTCTCAGCGACAGATTTGAAACGTTTTCTGTGCGTGCACAAGAAACAGGCAGAGTATATAGGCCAAGGTGTCTTCTGAAAAATCGCGAGAGAGAATCTCCCTCACCCTCAAATCTCAGTTGTACGGGTGCGCCACATATTGTAATCGGGGAAGTATTTCAGAGGTCCGATGGCAGCCACGACTGGATCGACATCTCGGAAGTAATCCCAGGCAATTCGCTTGATATCGTCGACCGTGACGGTGTCGATCCTCAAAAAGACTTCAACTGGAGACATTCGGCGCCCAAGCGTCAAAAGTTGTCGTCCAATGTCTTCGCAGACGGCGCTCGTACCATCCAATTGCATCAGATAGGCGGACTTGACGCGATTCTTCGCTCGGTCTAATTCTTGCTGCGTAACGTCGCGGGCGAGCGCAAACTCGCGCATGACCTCCGCACACATCTCATCGACGCGATCATAGTCTGAAACAAAGTAGATGCCAAAAAGACCCGTTCGGTTGTAACAAGTGTTGAAAGTGCTGTAAGAATGAGCGAGATTTTCGTCGGAAACAACTTCGGACAGCCTTGAATTCAGGGAGTTCCCACCACCCATGGATCGATCCCAAGAGCCAATCATGGATTGTAACAGCATGAACGTGATGTAATCTGGCTCGGACCAAGAGACAGACTTGAAGGCAACAGCCGCATGGACGTCGTGCATGGTGTCATCTCGTACCTTAATTTCCGAACCAGTGAATTCAATATCGGCCAAAGGGCCAAAGTCGAAGTCTGAATCAGCCGGCAATTGGCTGAATTCATTCTGAACATGCTCTACAAGCCGATCATGTTCAATGGAACCGACTCCCGCCACGATCAAGCGACGGCCAGTATAGTGCGTCTTGATGTAGTTCACAAGATCATTGCGCTTCAACGACCGAATGTTTCTTTCCTCACCTAAGATGGTGCGAGCCAAAGGCATCCCTTGATAGGCGGAGGCATGTAGATAGTCAAAAATTACCTCTTCAAGGTTCGACTCGACCACTTCCTTCTCGGTCAAAATTACCGAACGCTCGCGCTCAATGTGCGCCGATTCGAGCTTGGAGTTTTGCAAAATGTCCCCAAGAATGCTGACAATCTTAGGCGCATCATTTTTGAACGCTTTTCCCACATAGACCGTATGTTCGCGACTCGTATAGGCGTTGAGCTGCGCGCCCATATTTTCCACTTCCAACTCAATCTGCTCTTGCGTTCGATTCGATGTACCCTTAAAGGCCATGTGCTCCAAGAAATGAGCTACGCCATTGGTCTCTTCGGTCTCATAGGCGCTTCCGGCATCAATGTAAACGCCAACCGTCACCGTCTCGGAACCGGTCTTCTCCGTAGCGACTCGAATTCCATTGGCCAGCGTGCTTACGCGCAGTGGTTCCGTGTTCAAAAGATAAGGAGGCGCTACAGTTTTGGAGATAGTGGACACATGACGACGAGGCGTCAACTGAGAAGATAAAAAAAATATAACATATAAAATTAGAGATCGCGAGACAAAAAAAAAAAAATTACGATGTTTGACAAAAAAAATTCACGGATTTTCGACATGCGGCGGTAGAGAGAGAGAGAGAAAAGAACCGCTGCACCTTCTTCTCCTTTATGCTTCTATCTCGCAAAATCGCATCATTTCGGTAATCCGAACTTCAAAAACACGCGCCTCGATCGACAAAAAAGAAACGTCGATACGTGTCCTACACACATCATCGCCTCAAAACGCGCGCGCGCGCATCTTCCAAGCTACCAAAAAAAAAACGACGCTGCTGCGCCTCTCTGCCCCTCGAAAAATAATACACGTGTCCCGCACCCTAACACATACATGAGGCTTCTTAGTCTGTGCTCCCTTTGCTGCAATTCCCAAGCTATTGCGTAGCCAAATAGACATCTCGTTTCGAACGTCTGAATCAAATGGTCGCGATGAGTGCTGGTGGTGGGCGCACAGTCAAAAGCCAGCCCTTGTTTGGTTTCAATGATAGATCAGTAACGATCAAATGACAAAAACCAAATGAATTTCATCCAGTTTTTGTCACCACCTTTTTTCATTCCTCTCTCACACAACAGAGAGAGAAAAAGAAACATCCATTTTATATCATCTCTCACGCTCCAAACATAATAATTTCAACCTCCTCCTCCGCACCAACAACACCTGTTATTCAATCTCCTTCTCTCACCATGTCACCCGCGCCTCAAAAAGAAATCCCTCCTCTCACTTTTACTCAATGCCGGCAGCACCTCCCCCCCTCTTTTCCACTCTATCACCGAACGCGCCATTCGGACGCGCCCACGTCCCTTCTAAAAATCCCGTGAACATGTCAAAAACACGAATATGGCGCTGAATTTCAACTCTCTTTTTTTTTTCCAGGATCTCTCTTTCCTAGAAAGCTCGCAGCCAACCAACCCACATTCTCAATCCCTCTCACCAGGCGAATGAACGAGACCACGTGCAGACAGACACCTTCAAACATGCCAAAAATTTAATTTAAGAGAAAAACGGTAAAATCAAAAAATGCGGCTCGGATCTGTCTCTCTTCTTCTACCAAACAAAAGCATCCGCACACTTTCCGCCTCACTCGTTCTCCAGCCTATTCCATCCACGGGCATCATCTTTCTCTCCCCTCCTTCCTACTGTTGTGCTTCAACGTCTACTTTTCCACACACAAAAAAAACCCCCTACCATTTTGTACCCAACGGTAAAAAAAAAAACCTCGACCACGTCGAATGCACGCCCTATCTCTCCCATACTTCCGACTCTTTTTTTTTTTCCATCTTCAAAACCACACTTATCATTGCGGCAGGAACGGATCCGCCGGTCGCTTGAAAATCAGCGCGTGCCAAAAGACTTCTCTTTTACTGCGCCTCAACGCATTCGCGGTACGACGCCAAAAGTGTGCGTGTTTTTGTGTAAAAAACGGGCAAAAGAGGAGGGCTACCCGGTCCGATATGCGCGCGAAATGTCTCGTGATGAGAAAAGGAACCTCACTCAAAACGCAAGCAAGCAGATCCCCTTGAACACAGTAAGAAGCGGCGTGGATTTCCTTCTCAGAGAGATTAAAAAAAAACGCTGAGCTTTTGAGAGAGACATGCTGCTTTTGCCGACGCGATTCGTTCGTTTTTTAAACAGCCGAGCCGTCCAGTCAAGTCGATGGAAAGAGAAACGGCGTCGGCGCGAAACATTGCGAAATCAAGACCACGGGAGATGCATCACAGACTCGGCAGAACATGACACATTTAAAAACAGGCGAATAGAATTATTCAAATTGTGTAAACGTCAAAAACAACGGCTCATTCAATACAGAAGTTCTCAGAAGGCTTTCTTTCACTCGAGTCTACAGGGCCTTCCGTTAGAAGATGATGGGCATGAAAGAAGAGGAGTTATGCACCCACCCGTGGTCAACAAGACCATCTATGCCTTGTCGACGCCGAGCGGCATATCTGGCATTGCAGTCATTCGAATTTCTGGACCCAATGCCACTCAAGTTCTGTCAAGAATGACCACCAGACAGTCCGAGTCTTCTGGAACTCAAGCGAGCGCCTACCCGCCTGCGCGCAGGGCCACGCTATGCCTCATCACCGCGCCACGCATTGAAGGCGACGTTGATGTCATCGATCAGGGCGTGGTTCTGTTCTTTCCGAGGCCCCATTCGTATACAGGAGAGGATTTGGTAGAGCTTCACCTGCATGGAAGTACCAGCGTCATTGGTGACACGTTGGAAGCCATCGGTTCGTTGGGAACTGATTTTTCAATGGCGGAGCCGGGAGAATTTACAAGGCGCGCTTGGAACAACGGAAAGTTCCGAGATCTCACGAGTTTGGAAGCGGTCGCTGACCTCATTCACGCAGAGACCAAACAGCAGCGAAAACAGGCATTGTCACAGTTACAGGGGAAGATGGGAGAGAAATACGGAAAATGGTCGCAAAGAATTCACACATCGCTCGCACACGTCGAAGCGCTGCTGGACTTTGGACAGGAGGAAATGCTCGATTTTGAGCACTTGTCATCTGTTCGGAACGATGTGGCGAGCTTGCTGGCGGAAATCAAGGCCCACCTCGACGACGAACAAGTCGGACAGGCCATTCGCAGCGGACTGTCGGTCTGCTTGCTCGGGCGGCCCAACGTCGGCAAGTCGAGCCTGCTCAACGTGCTCAGTCAAACCGACGTCGCCATCGTCTCGCACGAAGCCGGAACGACGCGTGATGTCGTCGAGACACGCCTGAACTTGCACGGCTACCCGCTGGTCCTCCAAGACACCGCCGGCATCAACCCGCACCCAACGAGCGCAGTAGAGCAAGAAGGCATCCGGAGGGCGTCATCTCGGTTCTCGACCGCCCATATCCGACTCGTCGTCCTGGATGCGAGCAATAGCCAACATGATCACGACATGCAAACTTTCGCCCTTCAACATCCGTCCTCGACCATCGTCGTCCTCAACAAAATCGATTTAATGCCATCGAGTGAGGCGCGATCCCCGACAGCCATCATAGGCAACGCAATCGCTCCTCCCATAGTCGAAGTGTCTTGCGTCACTCACGTCGGCATCGACCTCCTAATCGCGCAGCTCAAGCAGTCAGTCGACGCTTTCTGCCAACGCACCACTTCAATGCACGAACCGATCATCACTCGACAACGACACCGAACTCATCTTGTGGCATGCGCGGACGCGCTCGACCGGTTCTTGTTCTCGGTCGACCATCCGGAACTCGCAGCTGAGGATCTTCGCGCAGCCGGAAGGAGCGTGTCGAGGATCACCGGCAAAGTCGACGTTGAAGAAATTCTAAGCATTGTCTTCAAAGACTTTTGCATTGGAAAATAATAGCGCGATGAAAAAAAAAAAAAATTCTCTTCGCGCGCACGGGCGGAGAAACGGACATGTGTGATTTAGAGATAGTACTTCCCCTCTTTTACTGCCCCCCCTCCTCAGATGGAGGGGGATCTACCTTCCTGTCTCAGTCGCCAATGTGGACGTTGGATTCTGTCACCAAAGCGCCGTTTTGAACCGTGCTGATGAACTGCTCTGGAACAGGAAACTCCTTGAAGGTATTGTCGGCATCTGGGATCATCACGTTGATCGAATCCGACTTGGACGTGACGATGCGCGTGTCCATAGAACTCTTGCTCAAGATGATGCAGGCGCCCGACACTTTGTCAACCGTAATAGAGGGAACCCTGACCAAAACTTGAACGTTGACAGAGCCCGTGCAGTTGATCAACTCGACAATGGACACGGCCTCATCGAGAACGACGTTCGTCCTTCGACAGGAATCGATGTTAATGGCGTTGAGTTTTCCCTTGATGCGAACGGTTACGTCGTCGCACTTGTAGAGTCGAACAACTTGGCGCATCTCAGTGATGTCAACATCGATACTGACGCCCGCAACCTGATACTCGATCACCCAAGTGCTATTTTGGAGTTCGAATTTTGGCGGATATTTCGCAACGGGGACCGTCTTGTGACTGATTCCAGTCGGCTTGGCGCCCGCTCGCGACACCAATCCAGACTGGTTAGTCTTGCTCCTATTCTTGGATTTCATGTCGTTGGTCACCTTCTTCAGTCCGGAGGTGATGGCCGTTCCTTGATTAAGCTCACCGAATAGCGTGTTCGTGGCAGTTGCGCTGGACGGTGCTGCAGTCGCATGAACTTTGGACTCGCGCGGAGGCGACACTGACGCTGCAGTCGTCCCTGCAAGCCTCGCCGCCACCACCTGCACGTCATCCCCTCGCGCATTCCACGTCAACGACGTTGTGTGGAATGCCTTGACGTATGTTTCGAGCGCCTTGAGAAATCCATTCAGCCCCTGTACCCAGTCAACGTGCTCCTGATTCTTTCCCCTGTGCTCTCGGAGTATCTTGTTGGAGTAGAACTCGCTCGCACCTATCATCTCGTGAATGAAAGGCGCCGGCGCCGGTTCCTGGTCACAAAAGGAAAAAAAAAAGTGACAGCGCGTCAGTGTTTCTTCTTTTGCATGCGCAACGCCCCGAGAAGGCACAGATGACGACGTACCACCGACGTCCATCCGAATACACCCAATCCCTCTGAAACGGCCGACAAGTGCGTGAAAAGAGGGGATGTGCGATTCTCGGTCGCCATTTTGACAGTTTTCACCGTCAATTCAATCTGCTTCTTGCTGATATCTGGCAAACTCTCCATCGACCTTTTGCTCTTACTGGCGATCAAGATCACGTTTCTGTGCTCGGCGATCAACTGCTTGATCAACTTTGCTGGTGGCGTAGTCGCGGTGCCGCGCGAATTCAGAAGCGGACGACGCGCTGTTTGTCAGCAAAAAAAAAAAAAAAAGATCTCGTCTTTTCGCATACTGTGTGTGTAAAGGGACCAGCTCTCCCCTACGTACACTGCTCATAGACGAGACCACCGATACTCTCAGAAGTCTCATAGTATCGTTTCAAGTTCTTGTCCACAATTTCATCAAAGGCAGCGATAGATGGAGCCACCTCATGTACGTCCCCATCGCCTCCTGATCCCGTGCCTCCTGACGAGGTGGAAGAGATGGACTTCTCCACCACCTCAAGCCTGCTGGTCACGCATTCTAGGCGGTTAACGAGTGTACCCAAAGCATCCACAGACATCTTTTGAGCCAAACTTATAAAAAGTATCACATTCTCACAAAATTTCTTGCTTTATTTTCTAGATTCGGGTTAAAATGTGTCGCGCTTTAAGTGTGCCGCCGCCAACCCTCGCTGCTAGCTGCAATGAAGCTTTTGTCCTGAAAAACTCTCTTTTCCCACGCGCCAAACTTGGAGACTGCACAGAAAAAAAAAATCGCGCGTGCCCACCAACAACCCTCTTTTTTGTCCGTGCCCGCACGCTCTCGTGTGTGGGGGCACCACCCAGCCATCACCTATCCACACAACTTTCGCGTGTGTATCATACACATAACTGGATGTGTATGACACACACATCATTTTTCTCTCTTCGCGATGAGTGTACACACTCTCTTTGTGAGAGAAATGGCGTTTGTTTTCGCCCCAACTCCTCTCTCTCTCAACCTGCTCGATCCTTCCCACTCACCACTCGCGCCAACGCATGCTGGACTTCTTCTCGCTGAGACTCCAACCGCTGCCGCGATTTCAGTTTATTTTTTTCGAAATTCTCGAGGACCCGAGCGACGCCACCAGACCCTCCGAAACAGCAGCTCCCCACTGCGGGGATTGCAACGAAACAGATAATGCCTTGTAAACATACATCTCGCAGTCAGAGAGAGAGAGGATCGAACAGGGAAAAAAAAGAGTGTGTGTGCAGGCGAAAAAAAAATGTACCTGCAACCGACCAATATTTGAAGCGGTTTGGCCCAGTGAAAAGTAGCTTGGAACCGGATGCCTTGAACTTCCCTGCAACTCCGGTGATTCGGCTACCCACACTCAGAGTTTTCGGCAACTTTTCGAGTAAGCGGATGAGCATATGTGAGAGAGAGATCTTGTTCGGAGACAGAGCGAGTTTGGAAAAATAATTTTAGTTGCCAAATATTATTCTTTTCCTCTGAGAAGAGAGAGAGATCTACGTCGATCTCTCGCTCAAAAAAAAAAAACTACGTCAGACGCGCGCGCGTCTTGTGCCGGTAACCAGCGGAAGAGGGGGGGCCTTAATGCACCATCTCACATGCCTCTCCTATCGTGTTTTTGTTCAAAAACAGTTCTCGAATTCGGCCAAATGCACGCGCGACCTGTGAATAATCTCCCCTCCACACGAAAAGAGGCTTCAAAAAAAACTCTCTTGCCAACGCCTAAAAACACAATGAACCAAGAGACCGCGCGACATGGCGCGTAAGAAAAGCACCTTGGACGACTCTCTCTTCAGTGTACAAAAAAAAACCCTCCCTTTGTGTGTGGGGACATCGCTAGCCGTTTTTCACCCGTCATTTCTCTCCTCTCACACACAAAATCGAAAAAAAAAAGAGTAACCAGTTACACGCTTACCATCGTCACGTTGAGAGGCACTTCTCTCCAATTGGAATAGGCGCGCCCGACAACAAACCGCGACTTGAGGATGCTGGTTATCGATGTGCCAGCGCATTAGCCCTTCGACGACGTCATGAGCGCCTTCAATAAATTGCCGCAGATCCAACTCGATGTTATCAAGGCCATTAGACAATACTGCATGGAAGCGGCGGACATTACCAAGGGGATGAAAGTTCTGCTTCTCGACCATGAAACGGTACGCGGGACTTTTTTCGCCCAGCTCTATAAGACAACCTATCTCACAAACAACACAATCCCATAAAAAATTTCGCTTCGTGTGCAAAAATAACGGCAACTCAACGAAAAAAAAACATGAATGGCACGGATGAAAAAAGAGCAGACGCCAATTGTATCGTTGGTTTTTGGACAGCTGGAAATTTTGCAGAAAGAAGTCTACTTGTTTGAGAAAATATCGACGCAAAATAGAGAGCCCATGCCTTATTTGCAGGCGATTTGTATATTTCGACCAACTGAGGAGAACTTAGAATACATCAGACAGGAACTGAGGTGCCCGAAGTACGGGTCATATTACATCATCTTCACGAATACGGTCAAAGAGTCTTACTTGAGAAAGCTCGCCGAAGTCGATGAATTGGAAGTGGTGAAGGAAGTGCAAGAGTTCTATGCCGATTACTGTGCCATCAACCATGACACGTGGACGCTCAACTTGTTCGGGCCGGGTGTCTTGGACTCCGAGTCGATGGAGTGGCCGGCATGCTTGGTCAGAAGCACAGATGGCATCGTGTCCATGCTCTTGTCGTTGAAAATCCGTCCGCATATTCGATACCAAAAATCATCCGAACTTGCCTCGCAACTCGCTCATTCGGTCGAGGATCGCATCAAGAACTCACCGTCCTTTCACCTGGGAAGGACCAAGGCCGTCGCGCCGCTGCTGCTCATCCTGGACCGAAACGAAGATCCGATCACGCCGTTGCTCACGTCATGGACCTACCAGGCCATGTGCCACCAACTGATAGGACTCGTCAACAACCGGATGGACTTGAGCCGCGCGGAGGGCGTCAGGGAAGAGCAGAAGCAGGTGGTCTTGTCGACGCTCCAAGATGACTTCTTCGCCGCGCATTTGTACGACAATCTGGGAGATCTGGGCGTGGTCATCAAGCAGTTCCTGGACACGTTCCAGGCGGAGTCCAAACTGAGGGGCAAGTTGGAAAGCATCGAGGATATCAAGCGGTTCATTGAACAATATCCGAGTTTCCGAAAAACGTCCGGCAACGTTTCAAAACATGTGGCCATTATGAGCGAATTGCAGACTCAGGTTCAAAGTCGACGCCTACTGGACGTCTCTCCCATCGAGCAAGAACTGGCGTGTCATGAAGACAGCGTACAGGCAGCAGGAAGCGTCCATACCCTCCTCATGTCCGGACCGCCTTCCCTTCATCCAGACGACGCTCTTCGTGTCGTTTTGCTCTACGCACTTCGCTACGCTCACAATCCGACCAATCAATTGGAATCCTTTGTCAAAATTTTGTCGCACACCTACCAAATCCCCATTGACCGACTGGTCCTCATCCGATTGCTGCGCCAGTACGCCGCCGAGTCCAAACGAACAGCCTCTTTGGATCTTTTCAAGAACCAAGATTGGCTCACTTCTGTCCGTGGAAAGATCAAACGCGGTCTGATGGGCATCACCAACGTCTTCACGCAGTATGAACCACTCCTGGGCAAAATCATCTCGCTTCTTCGTGAACAAAAACTCGATTTGAACGGATATCCGTACTTGCTCGGCAAACCAGATAAAACACCACCTTCGGAAATACTCATCTTTATCGTTGGCGGCGCAACATTCGAAGAAGCAACACTCATACACAAACTGAACGACGAATCGAGCGAATTTCAGTGTCTTCTCGGCTGCACCGGTATCACCCATCCAATCCAATTCGTGAACGACCTACTTTGCACTCGCCGCGTCTAGCATGTACCTCACATCTCTCCACAAATTGTACACATTTATCCTTTTTTTAAAAAATATTCTGTACACTCTTTTCAGCTAATTTGCAAGAAAAACGCCTCTCACAAACAACAACAACAACAACAAGAAGCATAAATTCTCCAACTCTATTTTTCATCTTACACACCTAGCTGTCTGATACCCGACGCCTCTCGCGCCAACATGGACTCAATCACCAATGTCTTCTCTAATGCTGAGGATGACGCTCCCGGCTCCCTCAACGACTCTGACGTCAAACTCTGTCGCTCTCTCACATACAAACAAATATCCTTTTTTTTTTTTTTTTTTTTTTGGGACCCTCGATTTTCAACACATCTCCGCACTCAACTTCTCCTCTCCAACGCCATGCCACTCTCCTTAACCAACCCTGATCACACAGAATCATCGGGTTCTGCGTCTCCTTCTTCTCGGGATGGACCTTAACTCTCCTAGTACGCTCTCACATCTTCCACCAACTGCTCGAAACTATGTCTCACCCTCCACACGACAGTCCTTCTTCTTCCTCACCACCAGTGTGGGCGTTTTCGCCACATTCTACTCGTTCGGGAACATCATGGCTCTCGCCTCAACTCTGTTCTTGATGGGACCAAAAAAACAAGTCAAGTCCATGTTCGACAAGAAACGCGCCATTACCAGTGGCGTCTTTATTGCCTCAATCATCCTGACCATCTACTTCGCTATCGCCGTACGTGTGTCTCTCTTTTTTTCGTGCTATATATATATATATATATATCGAACATTCGCATCTCCACACACACTCATTGTACACACACTCCCTTTCAAAAAAAAAAAACATCTCCAGCTCGATGGCATCGTGCAAGTCCTCCTCATCATCGTCTTCTTCTTCATACAATTCCTGGCACTAATCTGGTACTGCCTGAGCTACATCCCCTTTGCGAGAAGAGCCGTCACCAAGTATTGCAAAAGCGGTTTTTTTAAAATCCGAGATAGCTTTCAATAGACTCATAGCTTTCAATAGACTCTTGTGAAACGCGCGCGTGAGAAAAAAAGAGACGCCGTGCTCACCAAATGCTCTTTTTTTTTGTCATCACAAATAAAAGCGCCCTTTATACACAAACATCTCATTCACACTGTACACACATGCTTGTATTACACAAAATAGTAAAACCGTGCGCAGCGAAAATAATAATAACCAATGTCGTGTTTATGTGCGAACTAATTATACTACTCTTACCACACTACTTCTAAGTTAACCTCCGGTAGCTCAGTTGGTAGAGCGGGAGACTGTAGTAGTAGCAGATATCTCTAGGTCACTAGTTCAAATCTGGTTCGGAGGATATATTTTTTCTGATTTTTTTTTTTGAATGCACCAAATTAGTCCACACACACACCACAACAACCTCATCGTAACTATTTTTATTTTTTTTTTCTGTCTGTCGGCACACGTCTGTCAACAACCCAACGCGATCACTTTCCACATTTTTGCCACCGAAGACACACATACAGCGGCCAACTGAAAGAAAACGCCCACATAGACACGGCTTTCTGTCAAATCTCTTCAAAAAGCACCACCCTCTCTGGACACAAAACTCGACTTTTTTAAACAATATATATTATTGGATTTTCCGATACGCCCTCCCCTCTGAGACGCCACTCATATATCTTCCACCCTCAAGTTTCAGCGGTGCATCCTTTTTTTTTTGTTGCATTCAGCTTCTGCCAAGGTGGAAAGAATGAACGATATCAAATCCTCGTTCGCACCCAAGGTGAAATCAGCATGCCCCAACTGTGGGGAAAACCTTGAAAAAGGCTTTTCCCGGGTGTATCTCACTGTATTTTGTGTAATGCACGATGGTGTTGATAGGATTTATAGCACATCACCAAGACCTGTAACAAAGCAAATAGGATATGTCTAATCTGTGTGTGTGTGTGTGTAAAGAATGACGTTAGAAAAAATAATAGCTGTCAAAAAATAACGAATTTTTGTTTGGACGCGATACGATTGTGTGATGAGAGAGAGTATAGCGCCCACCGCTCTATGAAGACCTCTCGAATGGATTGGCCTAGCAACGCGCCCTATAGAAAAATAGCCGTACTTATCATAGTTCTCCATAAAGTCGATCGGTAGGGGAGACTGATAAACTTGCTTGTTCTTGTAAGTTCCTAATCGTAACCTTGGAATTTTTTGCTTTTCCACAATTGCAGGAAATGTCGAACTACCCCAAAGGAGGTTCTGGAATAGATGTTATAATTCACGTTGCAATTGATAATGGCATGATTATCGACCGAGCCTCCCAGTATTCTTGACACGATCCACGATAGAATAATGCGCCCAGAAAAAGAATTCTTTAATGTCTTTCAAAAAATTTACCACACAAAAGGCGAAGTCGCCCTTCCTGGAATTTTGAGAACATGGACAGATGGAAAGAGCCACATGAAGGCATTGACGCAGACCCAGAAAAGGTTAATCATGAATGGTGTAGCCTTGTGATAACCAGCCGGTGAGATTAAAATAGCAGAGGAAACATGGTGCGGAATTTTCTTTATGCCGGACCATACCAAGTATATCAAGGTTGCCATGGCACCCATGCTGTGAGCAATAACCGTAATTTGAAACGGATGGTCGTTACCATTATTTTTCTCGATCTGTCTCAGTCACCAATTCCGATTGCTTGATTTGAACGATTTTTTCAATAAATGCGCGTACATCATTCAATCCGTGCTCGTTCACAGAAAAATCCCAATAGTCTTTTGGCTTGATGTTGGGGTCGATATGGTTCATGTTCCCCTCACACCCACGGAATATGCCGACAAATATGTCATATCCTTCGTCATAGGCGCGAAATGCCAATGCGGACGCAATTTCTCCTTTGACCTGTCCGAACCACGCAAAGGAGTTGTCCATCAACCCATGCTGGAAATAGAGCACACGATGACTGTCACGCTTCACCAACCGCTCGAGTTTGAGAATGTAGCCATCACTTGTAACTGTGTCGTAACTTTCGTAAACGTACCCTTGACTTTCTATAAGATCCTTGGCCATCGGCCGCATCTGCGGCTGGGCACTGGCCATTAGCAAACTAGTATGTAGCAGATTATCGATGGTGGTCACCGCGCAGAGGACGAGCTCAACAACTGTCACAACGAGCCATCTGAAAAATTTTTTTTGGGGAAAGAATGGAAAGATGTACGACGCTCCTGATAGAAGCATGTTTTTTGCACCAATTGGCCGATACATGAATCAAATGCCGGAGTCGCTCGATTGTTTTTTCGATGCTCAGAAGGACAGAAACTCGAATGTCTTCCAAAAATTCAGTGTTGATTTTTTCAGAAGTCAGCGTGTCTCGGTTTCAAGTAGCTCTTAGATTTGAGCCCTTTGAGAAGGTGGTTGGTCACCTTTTTGCCCTTAACGGTCTGATGAAGAAGAAAATGAAACAGATAGTCGTCAAAGTCAGGCGTGACGTTGACACCCAGCCCAGGTGGAGGTATGCTAGTGAGAAGATGGAACGTGATCATGAACATCGTCAGGATAATTGCAGGCATAACGGCTGTCCTTCGCATCAACGAGCTCGCCTTTTTTCAGCTAAATCGGTAAGTTGGAGCAATTCATTTTCTTGTTTTCTAACTTGCCACGCGATTCGTCATGGGCACAAACGGGCACCACTACATCCAATATGTTCATCTGTTCTATTGCCCTCGACTGTTTGATCTGATTTAGATGAAAACATCTCAGTGCCGAATGGGAGTCAAAACTTTCTATCGAAAGCAAACTGGATCGTTCTCGTTCATAATACAACTTCCCATTGTCTGATTTTTTTTTTTTCAATAACCGTGCGCGTGTGGCACGTCAGAATTCAGAGAAAATACGTGCTAAAAAAAACAATAATTTTTTTTTGGCAGTTTTGCTGTGTTGTACCTTCAGATCGACGCTGGCAAGAATTGCAGGGCTTGCATTTCACTCCAAACATAGGCCCATCGTCGGAATGGGTGTGTATGCGATGCCTCTGCTCTGTCAGCCATCTCTTAAAACTGGGGGTGTATAGCAAGCTTATAAAAACAGTGGCCAAAAACACCAAAATTCTAAAAACCAAGCGCCAAACTTCTTGGAACAAACTCTTAAATAGCTCTCCAGTGGACACCACGGCCAATTCTAGGCACGTTTCTATCCAATCTATGAATACGAGCATCCTGCACTCTATAATGCGACCAGGTAATTTGGTGACGCCCTGGTGGTACCTTCAGAGAGAGAGAGGCACGCGCGCGAAGCAATTGTATGTCACATCTAATTGAAACTTTTATAATTTAGAACTTTTCTTTTGACAGTTTTTTATCGTCGGTTTTGTTCGCGCGCTGAGATTCAAGGACGCGTCTCTCAAATTCACATGGACCGCACACGCCGAAGCACACGAAAAAAGGTGACGCAAGACACATATGAAAGCGAAAACAGTGATAGTGAACCACAAGCAGTATGGCATCGAGAACACGTTCTGTTTGCGCTTCCTCTGCTATACAACCTCGCTGATCACTCTCTCTCTCTCGCTTCATCCAGAACTTCAGTCTGAACTACATGACAATAGAGTCGCTCAAAAAGTACAAAAAATACTACAAGCTCAGAACTCGCTCGAACAGTACGAGCAAACCTGAATTGTTGGCCGTCGTTCAAAAGCATTTTCAACTCATGCCCACCCCAGATGAGGCCGAAGCCATCGAAACATTTATCTATAACATCAAATATGCCCAGTGATCACAACTCTTTCTGAGTGTGCACCATATCTGTACGCAAATGCCTCAAAAAAAAAACGGCCCTCTTTCTGTTCTGTGTGTAGTGTAAATAATAAACATGCGCGCGTGACAACCATAATAATAATACGCGTCTGTGAGCAACATCAGTCTCTACCATTACATTATGTGGCAAGACCGCCCCGCTAGTGTGAGAAAACGCCAAACTCTCTCTGAATCAAAACCTTTTTTTCTCGACGGTGCTTCTTTTTTAGTTTATATTTAAACTGTTCCATGCCACACATGCCGCCAATCTCACTCTCATTCTGAACGATGCGCCAAAAAACAGCAATTCAAATGGAAACCGGAAATGCCGACTATCACCCACTTGTCGACGAAGACTCCTATCAGTTCCTGAAGGCAAATCCATATGAATTTTTACAAAATGTACGCGATTGTGTTCTCTGCAGAGAGATGCTCGAGCATTTTTGGACACGCTTCCTTAGTCCACGCAAGCGAAATCATGTGCAATAGGTCTATTGAATTAAAAGAAAGCGCCCTCTTACTCGAGCGCTCGTCAGCTTCTCTATTGTTGTCCACATTGTGTGTTTGTTCTCTACACAATTCAAAGACAGAGAGGAAAACGGTCAAACTCATTCCCCTTACTTCCTTAGTTTTACTGGTACCACGAAATGAAAGGCTTTGAGAATATTCTCCTGCTCTACGTTCTCAAATTGATGTATGTCGTGCGTGTAGAGAGGAGACCCACAAAGAACACGCCCACCTGTAAATAATAATTTTACAAAACCTTCACACAACAACTCTCTCTACGCACTTATCTGTCTCTCCACTACATACACATAACACGTGGGCGCTATTCACCTCTCTCTCTCTGACACCACCGAAAAAACACGAACTTGCACAGATTGGCCGAATTCGTCTTGTCCTATGGCTTCATTCTCAGCTACTGCGTGCCATGGAGAGATATCATCGGTGAGCGAACAAATAGCTTGCTGGTCTATCCAACGTAGGTCGATACGAAAGACAAAACAGTCGTGACGCGGTTATAGACGATCATCCTCATTTAGTATTACTATCATCATCGTCATCTCTCTTGCTTACAATTCTCTCTTTTTTCAGAAAAAATGTCGTCACCGTCTGGTGCAGTCTGAGCATCGTCCTTGCCGTTGTTGCGATCTTGTTTGACTTCCACTTCCTCAGAACGGCCCTACACTTCAGGCGCTATTGTGCCGATGTCTTGAATGTCACTAGTGTATAATAATAATAGCAAGAATAACTTCAATCACACTATTCGTGTGTGCACTTTTGTGCTACCCACTTCACACAAACGAGCGGTCTGAATACTAAATCTCAGTTGTTTTTCTCTAGGAAGAGTTGGCGAGCATGCCATGGGGAATCTTTCTCACAAAACTAACCAACGATAGATTCAGCTCCATCGAAAAAACGCATCTGTCATCTCTGGACTTGGTCAAAGTGCTCATGAGGCAAGAAAATTACTTGATCGCACTGTTCAACAAGCGCATTTTAAACCTCTCTGTTCCGTACCTTCCAAAATGGCACTTTGTAACAAACGTATTTGAGTGGTGCTTCACGTGGTCATTTGACGTCTTCAACGACCAGGGTGAAGTCAAAGGAGAGTATTTAGATCTTCAAAATCACGACCGACTGAGATTGCAACTTGAATCCAACTTCTATCGGACAGGTTTGGTCGCACTCATCTTCAGTCCGGTCCTCTTAGTCATATTGACGTTGTATGGCATCTTTTCACTCGCGGAGAGAATCCAAAATACGCCAGACTTTCTGGGATCGCGAAACTGGACACCTTACGCCTGCTGGGAATTCAGAGACTTTGACGAAGTTCGATGTCTTTTCGCGGAGAGATTGTCCAGATCATTCAGCCCAGCCTCAAAGTACATCAACCAATTCCAATTGCACAGCTTCAACAACGTGGGACGCTTTTCCGTGTTCATAATGGCACTCGTCGCCGCACCACTGATCTTGCTCGGACTCATCAGGAGGTCGATCATCGATTGCTACGTCGGACACCGATCCGTTATTTGGATTCTGAGTATTTTGGGAACTGCATTGGCCATTCTGCGCGCATCCCTGCCAGAAGAACACTTTGTCTTCAATCCTCACGAATTGATGAAAGAAGTCATCATGCGCATTCACCATCTTCCACTCGAATGGGTAGAAAGAGCACACATGCCCGACGTACGCAAAGCGTTCACTTCCTACTTCCAGTTCAAAATTATCATCTTCGTGGTCGAGGTTATCTCGGTCGTGGTCACACCACTCATCCTTATGTATTCACTGCCGAAATGTGCGGACGAAATCGTCCAATTTCTCCGCGAAATGACAGTCGAAGAGGTGGGACTCGGCCGCGTAGTCTGCTTTGCTCAACTCAACATGGATGACACTTATCCCGATGCTGCGACTTACGAAGAAGACGTTTTCGCTCGAGCCGACCCGAAAAACAAGAGACTCATGGCCGCTCAGAAGATGCAAATGTCAATCATCAATTTCAAAGCCAACTATCCCAACTGGGAACCAACGTCTCATTCCAGCAAACTGTTTCTAACCAAAATTACCGCCAGCGATCCAGGAAAATTAGAAAACTGTCACGAAACGTCCAGCCACATTTGGGATAAAATGAACGAGTCCTACATTTCCTTGTCAACCAAAAAAATCAACACACTCCGTCCCTAATCATCAACATCATATAGATCGCGCGCGCACAAAAGAGACGTGTGTGTGACACCCAAAAAGAAAAAAAACCTGTTTAAAATTTTTTTCTTCATCTCATTAATCATAACATTGAATAACCTTGCTGATCTCTTAGCTCAATTTGCCGCAAGATCGACTCCGTGAGCTGTCTAAACCCGGGCACAGAATCTGACGCTTCCTGTAGAGCCAATTCACTGTTCGGTGTGTCTAGTATAGCTCGAATCGCACACTGCATCCGACTATTTTGCAGTTGTTGAACCAAATCCGCCGAATTTCTCAGTTTTTCCAATTGTTGATTGGGGACTCGAAAGCTATCTAACGACTCGTCTTTCCAAGATACCACCAACGGATCCGAACATCCACCCTCAACACTCGGCACCTCATGCCGTCTCCCAGAGCCTTCCGCGTCACTTTCGCCACTTGCACAATTCTCCAACCTTTCCGGTGCAGCCAGCACCGCCTTCTCGCCATCGGAAACCGGCACGGTAGAAGATTCAGACCGCTCTAAGACCTTCGACTCGCGAACCTGACAATCACGCTCATCTTTGTGCTTTTTGAAACACGCAATGGAACAACTTTGAAAAAAAAACCTAAGTCCCTTTGTCTGCTTCTCTTCTCTCTCTCCCGCGCGCGCGCGCATACGCACTATTTCACTTCGCATGCCGGACACTTGTACTTGCGTTCCTTTTCAGAACAAATGTCACATTTCATTGGCTTGCCGCCCTCAGCGTGCAATAGATCTTCCGCTTTTTGTCTCCTCAAATATATTAAAAAAAAATCACGATTTTTTTTTTTCCCAATCCAACAAACTTTTCAGAACAGACCATGCAAACGCGACATGCTCTTTTCTCGGTTCCAACTTCCATCTCGCGTAGTTTTGGAAATGTAGAGGCTACGTTCAGTCTCCAACATCTGTAAAAAATGTCAAATGCTGGTCTACACAACACAATGCGCGTACAGTCAAAAAAATCATTTTTGGCATTTTCTTGATGCGCGCGCGTCCATGCCAAAGTAAACTTGATAGGTCACGCAGTCATGCGTCTCTCTTCGACAAGTGCCCCCAGAAACTCTGAACGCTCACCATCACGCCGCAACCCAAAGACCTCGAACAAATGTTTTGGACAACATCTCTTTCCCGTAGCTCTCCTTGCACCCAATGCACACCGACAGCCACCCTTTCAAAAACAGAGGACCGTGCTGAACCAACCTCGGATCGCGCGCCCATTCAAATGACAACCGCATTGGCGTGTACAAATTTTTCGCCAGAATCAAAATTGTGTATTTTTAAACGCCTATACCGTTGTGTGTTAACGACCGTAATTAAAATAGCGCAAATCAATAGTTTAGTACTCTGAAGTGCGTGGTGCGAGCCAAACGATCTACGAGCGAGATGGCACCTATCACATAGGAAGCTGCTGCTCATCGAAAATCAACACACAGTCACACATTTGCGAGTTTGCCCCAACGCGCCACCATCTCAATACACAAGCATAGTTTGTGTGCCTAATTAACGGTCAATTTGATGGGGCCGACAGGCATGTAGGATGTAGTTGCAAGAAACATCGTGCGGATTCAAAAACCACGATTCCTTGTCTGGCTCGTATTCAATTCCAGAAAGATTGAGAATACGGCATTGTTGTCGTCTGAGAAAAACGATAACCTCTTGGGGTTTGATGTATTTTGTCCAATCATGTGTTCCTATCGGAACCAGTTTCATCAAGTACTCCGCAATGACTATGCTTAGCGCAAAGGAACGGGCGTCCTGTTAAGGGTAGACAAAAAAATGTGACCTCCAGGCTTTGTCAAATTGACCAATGCATCCAGAAAACATCTGACATCTTCCACATGCTCGAGTACTTCCATGCTGCACACAACATCGAACCCCTCTCTCTGGCGAGCGACCATCTCCTCTAGAAATTTGAGGTCAAAAATGAGCTGTGCTTTTTTTACAAAGCACGGTCACTACACACACACACACACGCATACCAGCCGTTGAGTGGAGATAGCTCAAATTTTCGCCATCTTTAAATGGAGACCCTGTGACTTCAAATGCATGCTTTTTGCAGGTAATGATGCTTTCATGCGACGTATCGACTCCGGTGACAGTGCCTCCCAATCGAGCCAGCGACTGTGTGCAATAGAATGTTGCGTCAGTGCTACAAAATTTCGTACGCCTGGCCTTTTTTTTCATGTGTGTCAACAACAATACGTGCTTCTGTTAGTAGACCTCCGCCGCAGCCCATGTCCAAAAACTTCAGGCCGTCAAAAGGCTCATGGCTTAGGACGTTTTTGCCTAATTCCTCACATATTCTTTGTCTCAAATAGCTAACTCTTGTGATATTCATTCTGTGCAACAATTTCGCATGTCCAGATGGATCCCACCACGTATCGGCTAAATGTGAGAATTTGGCCACTTCATCAGCCGATACAGTCGTAGAATGAGAAGTACAATAGAGTGTCTGTCGAATCCGGTCGAACTTAAAACGCGGTTTGAAGCATTGTGTATTTAACATTATCCCGAACGATGATATTATAGCTATGCTCGCTTACTCTGGACTCGCATTTGAAGCATATAATCAGAATACCAGCCAAGCGCACAACGAGTATGACGTGTTCTCAGCGCACTTGGATAAAAATGCCAGAAAATCAAAAACGGTTGTTTGTGATTGCGCACAAAGACACAAAAAAATACCAAGTTTCTGT
>CAXIEJ010000023.1:0-22317 GCA_964023215.1 Eledona agricola | reverse complement strand
GTGTTCTTTTTTTTATTTTTTTTATTTTTTGCATTTTGATCCAAAAAAGTATTCTTTTCAGTTGTGCCTAGAAAGTTTCGTTGCTGTCTTGTTTCTATGGAGATCACGGAGAGGGCGTTTTCTACCGGCGTCTCTGACGAGATGTGCGTGGATGGTTCATTTGTGGGTCAATCCGCTGAGCTGTCTGATCGGTGTGTCAAAACTCCGATTCCTCGTGGCATTCCGAAGAGCGGGCGTGTATGGAAAGAAGACTTGGGTTTGAACAAGAGGTACATTGTGTGCACAAAGTTTGACGATTTTTTTTTGTAGGAATAGGCGATCATCCTCTCCGTGCCGAAGGTGTGGTGTCCTTTTGAGATGGACGAGGTTGGATGCGTGTTACTCTCTCCCCGCGCATGATGTACGCATTCCTAACTTTTTTTGGACGAAAGGGCATCTTCGATCGCTCAGGTGGGTGTGTTGAGAACCAGTTGGAAGGAAAAGCAGGAGAAGCGTGAACGAATGATGCGTCTCAAGGAGAAGATGAAGGAGTTGCAAGATGCGAAATTGAAGTTGCACGAGGAGAAAAAACAGCGCATCAAACAGTCGAGAGAGCGTCGAGAACTGAATGCGATGAAGAATGTAGAGTATCAAGTGATCAAAAACACAGGCAAACTCAAGAAGGTTGGCAAGAAGCAATGGAAGAATTACCGCAAGTTGGCTGACATCAACAAATGGTAGGAGATATATAAAGTTTTATGTTTTTGTAAAATTCGTCGTTGTTTTGCGCAGCGTGTCGATTCGAGCGGAAATTTTTTTTTTCTGCGACGGTTCGCAATAATGTGTGAGGAGGAATCGAGGTTAAAAACCTTGGAAAAAAAAAGTGACCCATATTTTGTTAGAGAGAAAAGAGGAAGATTTGAGGAAGAGAGAGCATCAAGGATTAGATTTCGACAGTGTTAAGTTCCGGTACATCCGACTGAGTTTCTTTTTTGGCTCGGAGGACAGAGTGCCAGTGTCCGTAGAAGATGTAGATTTGGAGGCCGACAACGAGGTAGATGACAAAGAATAACATAGACATGGACAGCAGTTCTTGGGAGAGAAGATACACATTGACAAATATTTGGAGCAGCGGCACGACTGGGAACAGCGGGCAGGCGAAGTCAGTTGGAATGTTGTGACTCTTGAATATGCATATAAGAAAAACGGTGATGATGACAAATATGATTGGAAGGATAGACCATAATGGGCTGATGTAATCCCCAAGTGCGAACACGAATGAAAATAGGGCTACGAAGATGAAATACGAGAAGATGATCAATGCCAGTTTTGGGTAGGCGTATCGCGCCAAGCTTTCGAACCTTGGATGGACAGAATAACTGACTTTGTTTTTTTCCGTTGGTTTGACTTTGATGCGTACAATGATGACAGCGCATCCCACGGCTGCGAATGAGAAGAACGTGCCTATTGACACAAAGTCTATGATCCCCTTCAGATCAAAGAAGCCGCCGATGATACACGCACTGACAATAGTCAAAATAACAGAATTGACGGGAATTTTTTGCTTATTGAGGCGTGCCATGCTTTGGAAGAACAATCCGTCCTTTGCCATTTGATAGAAGATACGTGGCTGTGCGAGGATGGTAGAGTAGGTAACGATGATCATGATGAAGCACGTAATGATGGTCAAAAAAGTGCTGGCCCATCTCATGCCGACATATCCAAATCCGTCGACAATGCTTGCCTTGATTTTCATTCTGTCTGCAGGGGTGATACCGATGTACGAGACTGAAACAGCAAGGTACAGAACGGTGACGGTGAGCAAGGTGTACAAAATGGCTCGATGAAGATCCTTTTTCGGGTGTTTGGCTTCCCCTGCAAGTGTTGCGACACCATCGAATCCAATATAGGAGAAGAAGGCCGTGACGGATGCCGAGAATACACCACTCGTGCTGCTGGTGGTGAATGGTACCCAATGATCGGCCTTGAATTTTGTGAGGCCCAAAACGATGATAAAGAGCAAGATGACGAGATTGATGACTGTAGTGACAACCGTGAATTGGAGTGACAATTTTACATCTTTGAACATTGGTATGGCGCACAGCAGTATCAAGAAGATAGGAATGGGTGCAAACGATATTGTCCCTGATTCCCAAAATTGGTATCCTGTAACAAATGGAGGTACGTTTACACCAAATGTGCTCAGCGACATCGCGATAGAGTCATTGATGCCTCTTGCGACCACCGCACTGCATACACCATATTCCAGCGTCAAAATCCACCCAATGTTCCAGGCGAAAAACTCGCCCAGGGTCACCTGGCTGTAAGAATAGGCCGATCCTGATACTATATTCAAAACGTTACGAAAATGATTAAACGTGATTAAAAAAGAACAAAAACGTACATGGAAGTCTAACAGCAAACTCTCCGTAACATAGAGCAGACAGAAGACTAGCGAAGGCCGCGATCAAATAAGATATGATAAACGAAGGACCGGTCTTTTCGGCAGCCTCTCCGATGCTCAAGTAAATTCCAACCTTTAAAAAGAAAAAGCAGCTCAGTACAGGCGACTGACACGACACTTCACGATTGATATATTTTCGTTCGGTGGGATGGTCCAGTTTTTCACGAGTCCTCCGTCACTACGTACACCAATTGTGAGTGAGATGCCGTATGCATACAAGTCGACGAAGGTGAGCTTTCTGGCCAAATTAGCATCTGCATAGCGGTTATCGCGTCGGGAAGTAATAATCAGCATCAAACGGAATGAGGAAACAGTAACAATAATATAATAGTGTCCGATATACCTGTGCGTTCCTCTTCTATAGGCATAGTGGCCGACAGTTGGCTAAAATTAAAGGACCTTATGGTACTTACGACTCTGCCACAAACACCCTTCTTCTTAGTCATGTTTCCAGCCATGTGTTCGTATGCGGTACAAATACAGATATTTATGAAGGAAACAGACGGATTGGTACAAAGAGTTCTAATGATGGATGTCTAATAAAAAAATATCTGATAATTGTGTATCGTACAAATTTTCATCGGATAATTGAGCCCTCACGAATTTCTATCTCCATTTTTTGAGAGGATCGTTCACCGGTAACATTTATTTCAAATGAGAACTTGAATATTCAACTGAATAAATTTCCGGGTGCAATGATTGCATATATATCGTAATCGCCTTAACGGCAGGCAGATTTTCATTGTTAAAAAATATTTTTTAGGGTTATATATTTTCCCATAAAAAGCATCCCAGTCTTCCTTCTTGTATACTCTTTAGCGATACAAATAAGAGATAATGCGCAAGTTAAAAACCCTCAAGAAGAGGGATCCCTTGAAGCCAAGAAAACGGGGATCTGGCATTTTTATCGGCCGCAACTCCGGGTTCACCGTCCGAAAAATTGTAAAACGACGACGTGCCGCTACGCGCAAATCCGTACGTCATAGTGAGCGCGATGCAATTTCGCTGTTCGTGCGTGCTCAAATATATGTCAGCTCGCTAATGGTACGATTTCTTTTTATAGCACGTCGGCGTTCATACGCTTCTGGCTAAGAGCGTCATTCGCGAAGTTTCTGGCTACGCCCCATATGAGAAGCGCATTATGGAACATTTGCGCAACGGTCTTGAGAGAAAGGCCCTTCGATTGGCCAAAAAAAAGGTAGCGTGTCATATCTTGCGCTTTTTTAAGAGGAGAAGGGAAAAATCTAAAAGACGCGTGCGCGCGTACAGACAGTTGGACTTACTCTTTTTTATATTATTATATTTACGCGCGTAGTTGGGGACCCACCAGCGTGCAAAGAAAAAACGAGATGAGCTCGGCAATATGATCCGAAAGCAGAAATTGTTGGTGAAGCCAGAATAAAAAAGGAGTGCATCTCTTTAGGGTCAAGTCCAAGTTGAATGAGATTTGATCGCGCACGCTTGCGTGCATTCGTTCGAAGTCAAAAATCATATGTAGCAGTATCTATTTTCGGTTTTATGAAAGGGATAGCTTTTCCTCTGAAAATTGCGCGTGTGCAAGTAGAGTGGAAAGAAAAAATATGTGCTCTTTTAAATCTCCTTTTACCGTTGGTGTACACGATTGTGCATTTCTCTTTTTGTAGAGAAAAAAGAGGCCTATATTACTATTATTAGGAAAAACGGCTAAAGGGAGAGTTGGGATATAGATAGGGCTGCGCTTTTATTGAACGGCCAGATTTTTCTTTTTTTTATGCGTCACGTTGGCGATTGGTCTATCTCGGTAGTCGAGGAGCGCTTTGAGGTCCTTAGAGATGAATGCGCCGATAAGTGAGGGTAGGATGATGGCGGGGACTATGTACAAAAGAGCAGGTTGTCCGTGTTTGAACAGGCGGACTACGACCATGGATGCGCAGAGTCCGAGAGCGTAACCGATATAAGCGAGTGGGAAGAGTTGTACTTGGCTATGTTTTTTTCGGTGGACATCGTAGCGCAGGAGGAGCGAGATGAACCATCCGGGGATGACTACGTCGCCCAACCCGAGCATGGTGGAATTTGTGTTGACAGTGAAGACTTCTTTTGGGAAGACGAATTTGATGGGCAGGTCGACTGACTTTGCGACTGTGAGCATGACATCGGTGGCAAAAACCCAGAAAACGTCGTAGAGGAACAATCCGACGAGCAAAATGCAAGCTACTCGGTACCGTTCGAGAGAGATACTCCCGATGGCAGATAGAGCGAGTAGCGTGGCGATAATATCGTTTGCGATCCAATGCTTGCTGGTTATGTACCAACCCATGAAAGCGGCCGACAAAATGATACTCAGTATTTGAAGTGTTGTAAATTTTCGTGTCGCTATACACATACACACACACACACACATATGGTTAGTGATGCCAGCTGGGCATTTTATTTTTGTGTTCTAGACATATGCCCCGGACGCGCACCGCTAATTAAAGGCAATTTGAGTTGCCACGTGGTAGAAGCTTTATCGATGCCGAGAGACAGAGATATTTTGACGAGCCATGGATAGAAAAATCCGAGCATGAATATGGTGCCGAAGATGGAGAAGCATATGTCTAAGGCGAGAAGAAAGTACGTATTGAACAATTTGATGAGGATGTAAACTCCGAAAAGAGCTATGCTCACGATGTAAGGGAACAGCTTTGCTGTCTTGGAATCCAAATTTTCGAGCTTTAAAAAAAGAATAACGAATATGTGAGAGACGCGATAGATAGAATATGTGTACAAACGATTCTTTTTTCGAAGCTGATATATTGATGTATATATATATATGCTCGACTGGCTATTTAAAAGCGCAAATAGTTTTTGTTGCGGGGTAATGCGTAGGTACGTACAATGCTTTTATTATAGAGGGAATAATGAGCACCATAGTAAATGCATGCCAATGCCCACGTAAGAGGAACCGTGCATTCTAGCAAGTCTCTGCACCGAAGGCTGAATGCCATATCCTTTACATCGGCCATCATCTCGAGTGTCCTTTTTAAGGCGTAGATTACGCCGGCCATCATTCACTCCGGAAAAGCCTGTGTTCACACTTGACGCACTCTCAATTTGCGATTCTTTTCTTTTGGTTTTCTTTTTTGTCTTCCGAAATTCTCTCTATTTACAGAGATCATCTCATCTGAGATGAGAGAGAGAGATACAGAATTGTCTGATTTTTCCTCTGATGGGGCTGCGCGCTTATCTTGACTCCAACGAGGAATCGGTCTTTTTTTCAGGCTGCGCGCGCGTACGCCTAGGAGAGAGAAAATAAACTTGTACCTTCTTTTTTTTTGGCGCGTACAGCAAAGAGAGAGATGATGATATGTGTAGGATTGAGGCCTGCGCTGCATTCTCCCTGACAGCAGAGATAGAGGGCATACGAGCAGACTTGCCTCTTACAAAAACTGCCTCTGCATAATGTGGAGGGTGTTTTCTCTATGCTGTGTTTTTTTTTTTCTTTTTTTAGAATTGAAAAGTTTGACAAGAACTCTGTCGTTGCTCGGCCAGAGTGTGCAATATATATACCACACACACACATTTTCTTGTAGATGGTGATGATACAGATTCTCTCTCTGGAAAGTGCGTATATTTTTCTCCTAGTCTGTCCATGATGCCAGAGAGGATGGTTTACCATGAAAAACAGGTCTTTATGCGATGCGCCATTCACGCTATAAACAACGCTGTACGCGCATTATTTTACGCACCAAACAAACGGTTTTTTTTTTCATGCATCGCGTCTCTCTTTCTGACATGCGCTCTCCTTCTTCTTCGACCTCTCGCGCGCAGTTGGGCCGACGGCAGTATACGGCTGCAGACTTTGATCACTTCGCCGACAAAATCAGCGTTCGCCGCATTCCTATTATCGGCTACTACGATATCAATGTGATTCAGTACGCTGCCGATCAGTGCATGCATAAGCTCGACTGGTGGGACATGCGCAAATCGTTGAGCGAACTCGAAGCGGTCGTGTACGATGAAGTGGACGTTATAGCACTGCTCATCAATATTGAATCACGTTTTTTTAAATCTCGACATTGGTTTTGTCTTCGCAAGGTCTCCCTCGATGATCCCTCACATCTCCTCATCATCGATTCCAAGTGCAGAGAAATAACAGAATTGGATAGCAGTGCGCTCGCCATCTACCTGACACCGCTGATTCAAAAAGATGACGCTAAAATTTTTGTATTAAGAAAAAAAGTGTGTGTATGTGTATGAGATGTGTGTAGAGGCATGCATAAACCACATAAAAACCCTTCTGATTCTTCTCTCTCTGTGTTTACGGACGGCGTCTTTCCGTTATTCCCTCTCACATGCGCTGAACTTTAAACCATTCTCTCCCTCTTTCTCTCGGTCACTCACATCGCATGGGACAGATTCGGACCAAATCCGAATCTTCTTCAGCATCGCAGGCGCGCGTACCCAGCCACCTAGTATGCCTTCCTTGCTGCATTTTGCGCTCAGTGACAACAGGCGGACTATTCATGGGGTTCACGGGAGTCGCTGGTACCCGCCTTTGGAACTGGACTTGCTCTAAACTTGAATCACACAAAGCACGTTTTTTCTTTTAGCACTCTCTTTTCCGACTATTATATTCTCTATGTGAGATAAATAACACAACACCACACGTGCAATCCCTACGACTAATCTTTCAGAGTTCGTGATCTTCTTTTCGCATCGCCCATCCTCTCTTGTTTGACGCTTCGGTAAAAGTTCCTCGTGGTCAATTCATCAAAACTCAAACTCCGTCCGCTGCACTATCCAGAATGTCTGAGTCTCGGTTTGTTTTTTGGAGGTTCTTTCAGCTTCGGATTAATCGCCTACTTTGCTGGAACACGTTCGAGTTTGAAACAGGATAATCCCTTCGCGGGAATCGATGACACGCTTTCCGGCCTAGTGGGTGGCCACATAGCCGGTACCGTCACCTATTTTTCCAGATTCGATCTTGGGAATCAGAGGAATGTGTTGAGCTACACGAGGTGGACCTTGTCTTCCGCCATCATCGGTGCTGTGTGCGGATCCCTCTTTGCCAAACCTCTTTGGATATTCATCATCGCAGACCGCTTCTATGGGCATCCATGCGCCACAGTCGACATAAATCATTGGGAGAATGATCAACGAAACAGCGCATAAAAAAAAGTCCGTTGAATCGAATTTTTTTTTTTGTGTCTCCGAGTCGACCTTTTAAGGCTTTTTTTTTGTATAAATTCGAGTGTGAATTTGCGCTTCTCCTTCCTACTCTAAAACACACACTATCTCTCTCTCTCTCTCGCGGCGTGAGGGGGTAAATATTAGAATACGATGGCTTTTCCCAGAGAAAGAAGATGTTCCGGGCAGCAGCCCCGGGAAGACAGCTCTCTATTCTCTGAGACGTCCATTTTTTTACCGTTTTCCCTCTGTGTTTTTCGAACACTCGTAAATTTTGGCGCTGTATCCCCCATGCAGAAGGATATCCTAATTCGTACACTTTTCCTGCTTGAGTCTGGTTCACGACCGTGGACATGATGGCTTCTTCAACGTCTATGGCGTGCAATGGATGGAAGAGCCAGCCGGGCGCGAGTACAGGAAAAAACGGTCAAAACCGAATTTGTTTGGCAAATTTGATCAAAAACCGGCCTTCTGTGTCAAAGACGATGGCCGACCTTTTATGATCATGGCTGATCCAAAGGCTTCGCGTATGGCTATCATGGTGCGCATCAGTAATTAAAGATGATGATGAACGTACAATTCTCTAAAAAGTAAGAAACACATATTCCCTCAACAAAAAAATATTGTACCCAATCCGGGCGCGATGTGTAATAGTATGGCCGCCAACAAAGCTGGTGCAATCGAACATCGTGCATGTAAATCTGCCTATAGACTGCATTCAATTTATGTTGAGACATCGACTGTTTGTCGTCAGAGAGAGCATACGTCGAGAGAAATAAGGAAGCGAGAAGAAAAAACTCGGTCAGATGTGATGCGCACCACGCAAATATTTTTGAACCTCTCTCTCTCTCTGTCTTTCATGCCCAAGGTGAGAGGTACCTTAATGTGGCTGAGAATACCCTGTGATTGAGCGTGCGTCGCAAATTCTAAAGTTCGTACTTGTGCGTCTCAATACTCAACTCAGCTGCGAAATCAACATCATATAACTCTCTACTTTACGAGAGCACATATCGAATCGAGTTTAGAGCTCTGAACGGTGAAATATATGTATTTTTCCCCACCAAGAGCTGGTCCATTTTTTGGGTACCGACGATGTGGTTACGCTCATAAGTGTCACCCAATTCGTACAGTCTGTTGTACACGCTTGCAATAAAAAAAAGGGCACATTTGCGACTGAAAATCGTTACCAAAAAACTATTTCTATTGGTAAAACACAATCTTGAATTTGTTGCACGATGCGTAGAACCAATGAGTTCTTTGAAGGGGCTGGAGTGCCCCCCAATTATCTTCAAAGGCCAAGCGATGCTGAACGGTTTTCAAAAAGGCTCAGATATCTTCTTCTGCACATAGTATCGGTCCTTCCGGGCATAAATTTCGCAACTTTGTACCACTTAAGGGAATGCTCCTGCGCCAGATCCAGAAGCCTTGCATCTTCTGCTTGGGACCAGTAACTGTGGTTGATTTGAGGAGCCGCCACCCGGTGGTAATGTTGCGAGCATTGCCCCGCTTTCTTGTTGGATCCGAATTCTTGGTTCATAATAACGGCTATTTGCTTCCAAGATTTCAAGCCGTACTGTCCTGCAAGGACGGTCAGCCGTTTACTCTCTTCCTATACGTCGATTATTTGCGTCAGTACCGCTTGTGTGTATTTCGAAAACAGAAAAAACAAACTATAGAATCACGTACCTCTGTCCACAAATTCGGAGGCGCTCTTAATCTGTACGAATTTTGCTGTTGATCAGTGTGGACATGACCATTTTTTCCAAGCTCTGCATGAACTTGGTCTGCATTTTCTGGTTTAGATGATGCTATTCTCTTCGGTTTTTTGATCACTCTTCTTCGACACTCGACTCCAGAATTCAAATCGGTCAATTTCTTGATGGCGATAGAGCGCGCTCGGCGATTTAGCACCACGTTCGAATCCATTTTTTCAAAGTCATCTAACTTCGTGAGACGTCGAATTCGTCCAAGACGCCGTATTTTTGATTTTTTTCGCCTGTTGTTGCCGTCCAAAATAGACGGTACATCTCGTACTAATTCGTCGCTTGCAACAGCTCCACTGTGCGTATTTATACCGGCATATTCCAATCCACTGGCGTTTGTATCTCGATTTGTGACATTGATAAGCATGTTGACGCTTTCTTGATCGACCAGTTTCGTGAGCTAAAAAGCAAAATTTCTTTGTAACAGATCATAATGTAAAATTTTGTACTGGATTTCTCCAATCTTGATGACAAGCTGTAATCTGAGTGCTAAATCACCCAATTGCGTACCATTTTCAAAAAGTGTTCTTGTCCTGTGCGATCACTGACGTAGTCAAAAAATATTGTGATCAGTTGCTTGTGGTGCTGATGAAGAACCGAGGGAAAAAGAGTAGAAACCCAAAAATTCGCACGAAACCTTAGTTCATCGCTGGTTGCTCCGGTCGGTGAGGTTGCATGCTCCATATTCAAGAAAAATTATATTTCGGTGCTATCACCTCAACGTGAACTCTCGATCTGAACAACACAAGCGAACAATGGACACACATTTGGAATTAAACAATTTTTTTTCAAAAAACTGGAATTCAAGAATGGTACACAAAATGCAAGATGGCAGTGCGAGAAGCACCGATCGACATATTCCATGATATTTTTTAATGCCTGATTGCTCAGGAGATATTTTCGGTTAATTAAAGTGAAATCTCGACTTGAATCAACGAGTACAACATGGCATTTTGCGGGGAAGTGTTGAAAAAAAGGGACTAGAAAGTCAGAAATTGAGAGAATTCATTTTTGAAAGTCCTCTTTCTTCGAGTGTCACTCTCAGCAGAGATCATTTTCTTCACAGACTGAGCTAAGGTTTGTGTGCTTTTAAAGTCCGTTTTTTTTGTTTTAATATTTTTTGTGCTCTAAATTTGGCCGCATTCTCTCACCCAGAGTAGTGAATATGCACCCTCGCTGCAAATTGCCCAGTATTCGTGCTGCGAGGAGTGTCTCTGTATTATCCGTGTATCAGTGTTATTCGTTCGTAGAATGAAGAGGCTCACGCGGCCGAGTTTTTCAAAAAGTTCAAAGTTCTCATTTTCTGAGTCTGCAAGCCTTGCACGTTGAGGTGGTTTCGTTTCGAGGCACACCACGAAATTTTAATTATCCTGTCTCCGTCAACCGTGACCGCGCATGCTTCAAGCTGACGCGTGAAGTTTAAGATGAGATGCTCTCCTCTACGCTTCTGCTTGTTTTTTTTTTTGAGCAAATTGCGCGTCTGAAAAGAAAAATGTTGGCGCGCGAGTTGCGCGTTCGTCTGGGCCGAGATCTCAAGATCCGTGCGTTCGAATGCATTAGTAGTCGAACGGTACATCGAGATCTGATCCCTCTGGTAGGAATACCCGATGATGTAGCGTGAGAGAGCACCATTATTGGATTTTGTCGATGTTGTACCAGAAGTTGAAAAAAAAAACAATATTTTGACGGTTTTTCTGAAAAATAGCCTGAGTGACCATCTCACTTACATGTTATTTTCATTTACCGGGCTGGGTCTCCTAATCAAATTGAAACCGTAAACCGCACATTCAATAACATGTCATGCGATGATATGCTGGCGTATGCACAAAAAGGCGAAGGAAAGGCTTGCCTAGAAGCTATCAAGAAAGGGGCAAGCGTCGATTTCTCAGACATATACGGTCGCACTGCTATCTACTTTGCCGCTCTGAACAATAGCTTGGACCTCGTCAAGCAACTAGTTAATGCAGGGGCCAACGTCAACATAATCTCGGATCGTGGTGCGCCTCTGCACGCTGCTGTGAGTAAGGCTGGTATTGAACTCGTCAAATTTCTCGTAGAATGCAAGGCAGATGTGAACGCAGCCAACAATTCGAGTCAAACACCTCTGCACTTGGCTGTGTCCGCCAACCGCACCGACGTTGCTTACCACCTAGTCGGCAAAGGCGCCAATATTCGTGCCAAGACGATTACGGGCGTTCAACCCATTCATCTGGCATGCGCAGAGGGAAACACCGAATTCGTGCTTTGGCTTCTAGACAAAGGTGTCGATGTCAACGTGACCAACGACAACTTGAAGACGCCACTCCACATCGCGGCCGAGAAAAATAATTTGATGCTCGTTATGGAGTTGCTCATGCGCAACGCCTCCAAGACAAACAAGGATGTTTGGGGTCGTCTTCCAGCGCAGTGTGGCAACAAAGTCGTCTCGAGGATTATCAACGACCACAAACCTGGCATGAAGTATGACGATATTGCCGATGATGACTAGTGCCTTTTTCCTCCCCTTTTCGCGGCACGAGAGAAGATGTGTGTGTGTGGTGTGCGAATGCTCGTCGTATCATCGGTTTCCGCAAAGGAAGGGGTCTCTCACCAAGAGAAATACACCCTTTTTAGAGAAAATAAAATACGTCAAGAATGTAAAACGATGATGACAGTCTAAATGCGTGTATAGAGGAGATGAGGGGGCTCAAAAATGTCAGTTTCACTTCCAAATATATAATGCACACACACACACACACAAATATAGAGCTCAAAAAAAATGACTGGACCTCGTTTGGTTGTTTTTCTGAGCGATGTTTTCTCAAAAATAGAGTAAATTCACAAACCGTTGAAATAAAACGTGTGGTATCATTTCTGTTGACCGCCACAGCGTAAGAACACCTTCAACCCCTGCCCCATGGGTGGGCACTTTTTTTATTTGTTGCCCCTATGGCTTTTCATAGTCCTTTTTTTTGTCAATTGCATCTCACCCAGTGCTTTGTACATAACCCGGAGTGTGGTCTCTCAAAAACTTCAATTTTTGCGTGTTCAACATGCGAATTGGTGCAACTGCCGCGGGAGTCTGCAATTGATCCTATGCCCTATATGTTGGGAAAAATGTCCGCAAAAAGTGCCTATTGAGGGGCGTGCGCGATCCATCAGCTCCTCGCTGGAAACCAGCTTGATCGGACAAGAAAAAGCCGTTTCTCAAATCGTCAGCGCCTTTCGACTTCACAGCTACAACCATCCACTGGCTTTCCATTTCATCGGGTCGAATGGCGTAGGAAAGACGATGGCATCAACTCTGATTTCGCAGAGCCTGTTTCAGTTCAAAGAACACTCGTTGTACATTCGAGGAAATTCCTATCGAAGCGCATTGCCCGGCACTATCGAACGATACCGCGAAGATCTCCGATACACTATCTTGAACTACTTGCGGCACTGCCCGGAAGGCCTCGTCATCATCGACGAAATGGAGACCATACATCGAGACACTGTTTCTATATTTGAAGAGCTATTGGATTCGACCATGACGGCCACTCACACGATCAGACAGCACGGTTCAAAGACAATCAGGGTGTCAACTCAAAAAGCCATCTTTGTGTTCATTTCCGACTTTGGAAGCGATAACGTCAAATATGGCATGTCGGACGAGCAAGTTACCGAGCTCGTCTGTCGAGATATATTCGACTCTTGGCAATCGTACAAACAAGCGAGTCTGATACAGCACTTCATTCTTTTTGAAAATTACACCAAAAAGGGTACGCTGGAAATGGTGGCTACTTTGGTCAATCGCCTGCCTCACAATCCATCCTTCGGCCATTTCCAGTTGAATTTTCAGCGCTCTCCAGAGCACTTTTCCAGCCAAGTCGCCTCCTATATCTACGACGAGGTGCTAGAACACTTTTCACATGAAAACTACCGAGGCGTGCAAAGGCTGTTCAATTCCAAAATCGCCATGGCCATCTTGAGCCAAGTGGACGAAGGCGATTTCTTGGAAAGTGACAAAAAAATTAAGCTCAACCTGAACTTTTCGAACCACCAACTTTCAGTCTCAAAGGGAGCTCGATTTTGATGCATTCAAGCAAGAGACCACGCGCGTTCAGACAAGAACGCACAACCTTCCGCACTGACAACGTGAACGCATTTTTTTCTTCTTCAGATCCTAGTTTTCCTCACTCCTTCTGTGCACGCTCGCCGGATCGCTCTCGGGGATGAAATATTTCTCAGCCATGCTCGATGGCTGCCATGACGTTACCGGCAATGCGAATAAATCATCCACTTTTCCCATCAACTGCTGCTGCTGTTCATCGTCCGCCCTTTCCATGAACTCTTTTCTCTCTCCCTCCTTAAACGCACACGGTACCAAAAGGCACGCTTACTACACACATTTTTTTGCCTTATGCGCGTCTCTGAAATCAAACATCAATTCTGATTGTGTTCGTTCAACGCACATCGGTCCAGTCTGAATTGAATTTTACGTCTTCCCATTCGTCTTCTTCCCAGTTATTGCTCGGAATGTCCGTACATATTGTCACCATCTTCGAACCCGCACGCGTCTGATGAGACGTATTTCTCATCACACCGTCAATCGGATCGTGCAAACTTCGATCCACCTTCAATAGGCGCTCATTTACCACGTTGAACGCTTCTTCAGAGTATTTTTCCTCATTTGGGTGTTTCACCGTCACTGTCGGATGATTCAAGGCGGAATCAGACCACTTGGCATCCGTCGTGCGCCTAGCAAACGACGAGGCAGTCGAGGAATTTGAAAACTCGCCAGCCACGGGATTTGAGCGATTTTTTGAGTTTTCTACTAACGTCGAGTACATTTCTGTTCTTTGACTCTCTTCTTGTACACGGTCTACCGACGATCTTATCACGTTCTTTTCCAAATGCTCCAGCAGAGTTCTGATCCCGCTAGTGGCCACCATTCTCAGTTCTTCGTCAGGGTCTACACACATAAAACACACGTTCGGCATAACCTTTTTGGCGACCTCTTCCACTGAAAACAAGTTTTGCGTATATGCAGACATCAAACCAGACAATGCAGCCTTTCTCGACTGCATATGACCATCCTTCAGCATCCTTGCAAGCGCTGGAACCAGCATTTTCTGTCTTGTTTCAGGCCCCAAAAAACTGGCCAACTTGCCTATACACACGGTCGCATTCACTCTGACAGCTGGGACTTGGTCCGCCTGGGCCACAGCCAGGTACTTTAGCATGTCGCAATTCAAAATACCGCTTGCCAACTTGGGCGCCAGGAAGAGTAAACTTTTGATTGTTGATTCTCTTAACATAGGAGATATATCTGTAAATCCTTGGCATATATTTGGCCATACAGAATTGGTAACTTGCTTTTCGCTGAGATGGGGAGCAATTAAACCAATCCCTTGCAATAGAGAGATACGCATCAGCTTATCGGGAGATGAAAACCATTTCAAAATAAGATTCATAAGCCTTGCTTTGTACTCTTCGGGCGTCAGCATCTCGCCCAATTCTAAAATGATCGAAATAACATCGGCATTTATATCTCCTAATTCCGTTGCGTTGATGAGCGCAGGGAGAAAACGATCCTTCTTGCAACTCTCTGGAAGCCTTTCTAAACTTGTGGCCAGTGCTTTGAAAAAGGTCTCCTTTTCAAACTTGTCTTTAATGGACAAGTTTTCCAAAAACAAGCAGACCTTGACAAAATCATTCTTGAAATATGGAGAATTTTGTACAGATTCAGTCGGAATTCTGTCTTTTGGCGAATAGCTCAGTAGTCTTGCGTATTCTTTTGTAAATTCGTGAGGTAGATTGGAAGTATCTTTGAGTTTGTTGATGTCGAAAGACTTGCCTTCATAGGCAAGCAGAGACTTCCAGTTGTAAATACTGTAAAAAAAACAACCAAACAACCAGCTGTCAATTGAATGTTCGAGGAGTTGGTGAAGGAGTTGGTTCCGTTTGGGTGTCGGCATCAGCATCTCGGGTGGCCATTGAATATTATCGGTTGCAATCTCGCTGACGTCAGAGAGAAGGCCACGAGAGTTTCGGACATCGTCAATGGAGGATGTCAAATCGAATCCGCATAGCTTCCAGTTCCCTTGGCTGGTGATGTAGACAGTCGACAAGTTGACATTTCCATGGACCAGCTTGCAGTCTCTGTTCAAGAATGTGATCGCATTCTAGAGAGTGCCCGTGAAAAGTGCATGCATCGTGTATATGACAGATATATACGTTAGGAGTGAGAACAGAAATTCCATATCGAAGTTTTTTTTAGTGTTTTTTTTTCTGCAATAGCAAATCTCGTACAGCTATCTGATACACGCCCAGTGCGATGGATTCTGGGAACTGGTGCAGATCTTGAATTCGAGTTCGAAGAGGAACGGACAGTTCTGTGATGATATAAAATTTGTATTCTTGGTCTATTTCGGTTCCATCCAAAAATGGCAGCAAGTTGGGATGTCGCAACGTTTTGAACCTTTTGTATATGCTAATCGCGTACGGGGAGCTGCTGGGTTCCAAGCAAATGATTGAAAATTTTCGCATAGACTTGGTATTGAATCCCTCGAACAGCGTCCACTGATACTTGTCATTGCTATTTTTTGGTTCAATGACACGTTTTTGAACTTCCTTGGTAATTTTGTATGGAAGATTTTTCAATGAGCTGGTCTGTTGACCCATTTAGAAGAAGTAACGTTGACTACAGGGATCGACCGCCAAAAAAATGGTGTTTTTTTTGTTTTCCTAATTTCACAGTCTTCGGCACGCACCATCGTCCCTACTCGGTCTTTCAGTTGAAGTCGCACGTCTTTTTTTAATTTTTTGATAGAGGAAGATGACGACGACGAGGGAATTCACGTGCAATGATTTGCTTCACTTTGGAAATATCAATATTGACAGGCTCACAGAAACGGTATGTTTTTACAGAGAAAAGACAGCGTGTGTGCTTTTCTGGCGCTCCTTTGTTTTGTCAAATGTAAAAAAAAAAAGGCCTCTGACTAATTGGTGTCAGGTGCTTTCAATTCGCGTTTTTAGTACAACCTTTCTTTCTACTTCCAATATCTCACGTCCTGGCCCGACCTGAACTATGCCCTCGACTCGCATGATGGCCAGATGCAGGGATACAGTACGCGGACATCAATACCCGCGCATCATGTCTACTGAAAAGAAGTGTTTGACTGATCGCTCGTTTGCTGCTCTATAGTTATTGGAAAGGCCGAGGGTATGGACGAATCATGGCATGCGCATGTCACCGCTCTGACGATAGCAGCGGGATACAGAAGAATTGGGTTAGCAAAAAAGCTGATGGATATTTTGGAACTGGTTTCGGACGTCGTTTATCAAACCTACTTTGTCGACCTTTTCGTTCGATACCGAAACAACGTAGCCATCAGCGCCTACGGCGCCCTGGGATACATAGTCTACCAAAAAATTTTAAAATACTACACGGGCGAAGATGCACTCGTTATGAGAAAGGCACTTTCGAGAGATGTTGAGAAGAAGTCGGTCATCCCATGCCCTACTCCGGCCATGCCCGGAGATGAATTTATATAGCCAAGCAAGGGACTCTCTCTCTGAACAACTAACAACTATATATGAGCGTACACGTCACACTTTCGAAGACACTCAAATTTTTTTATTACAGGTATGAGAAATAGAGTGTATACGCAGGATCACAAGGCACCGGCTTTCTCGGCTAGAGAGAGTTAATCGCATTTAGGACAAAAACTGAGTTTGAAATGAGACAGATCATCGTGTGTCGGCAGGGAACACGCTTCTAGCAGTCTGTTCTTTTCCCTAGCTGTTGCGTACAAAACTTTTTGGTCAAAAAGATGTCTTTTTTTTGCACGCAATCCTCTCTCTCTATGGCACAAGAGAGATAGAGAGAGGTGTGCCTATGATCCTCCCCCGGATTTGGGTGCAGAGATTTATCAGGATTCTTCTTGGACTTCAGAGCTCTTCATAATAACGCCCACGTGTGTAGGTCTGAGTAGTGTTTTGCCTCTCACCCATCCACCTTTGATAATAGCACCGATTGACTGTGGCGTTTTCAAGCTCTCCGTCGGCTGCATCTCAAAGACAGCGTCGTGAAAATTGGGATCAAATTTGTCTCCTATCTTTGCTTCTAGCTGATGGATCGAATATGATTCCATAACTTTGAGAAACTGTTTTTTTGTCGCTATAATTCCGCTCACTGCCGCAGACAGTTCTGCCTGGTTCTCAGATATGCTCTCGGGCGCTGGTAGATTCTTCAAACAGATATCTAGTGTGTCTACAACGTCGAAAAATTTCAAAACAAACGCTCTGATGCCAAAATCCTTAGCTGCCTCAACGTCTCTCTTGGAGATCCTGATGATATTCTCGCGCTCAGAATACGAACGGAGAAGCTTTTCTTTTGTTTCTCGCAGCGCATCAGTCGTCTCTTCGAGCACTTTCTTTGTATGCTCTAGCTCCTTAAGCAATTTTGATGTATTTTCTGATTTGGCTTCACCATCCTCGGTGCTTTCTGGATTTTCGGCTTCTGCTTGACTCTCTTGCTTCTCACGTTGTGTACAAGTTCGATGATAGTGACGAACAGATACTTCGAAAATCGGTGTTCGAATACAATGCTCGCGAGAGACGGAAAATTTCGCCTACACGGAAAAAGAGGGAACCAAATATCAGTTTTATGACCTAAAAAAAGTTTGAATAGAGAGATCTTGAGTGCCACTACGCCTCGATCTCTTTTTCCTTCGACTGTTATCGACTCTCAAGTTGGGCCTGCACTTCTCTGGTTTCGATCGGGTCGATCTGCAGTCGTTTTCGAGAATTTGTCCAATTACACTTTATTTTAACAATTCCGGCAAACTGTTGCTCAAAAAAAAAGGTCGTACCTTCAGAAGCAGTGGTTGCTTTTTTGAAGTACCTTTATTCACAAGCCGATTCTTCAAAAAGGCACATCTCGGATTGATCAAAAACATGGCGATGATGGATGAAATTCTTCTACAAAACAGGCGTCAAAATAAAGGCCATCGCATACAAAATTGCCATCGGTGTCTTTGAGCGGAATTTGCGAAGCACGTACGTTGAGTCAAAATAAAAGTAAGTACTGATCGGGATATGATTAGGATAAATTAAAAATTACTTTCGTAATTACAGTTTTTTTTTTATTTTACCCAGTCCATTTTGTAGTGTGGATGCGAGGCAGCAAGGCTGGTGCGCTTTGATGCATCGAGGTGGATTGCAGGCACCGAGAGTGATCAATGCCAGGCAAGCACGTTTTCTCCTAGGTGAGACGGAAACGTACGAATCTTCCGTCATTTATCATAACTCTCTGATCACGAGGTAATAGGAGCTATGCTTGATTTGATGTCACTTTTTCTGAATCGTGTTTCATTGTGGATACCACGGATTTTTGCACTTGACCATGAGCATTCATCCACTAAGAGTCACATAGAACTTACTTATGTAAACACAATTTATCATTTGTGACACAATCTTCGAAAAAACTAACTTGTTATGTATTCACGTTCCGTTTCCATTCATAGGTGTCTAAAGCTTGCGCTGGCTCATTTCACGCAAAAGTCAAATTCTCTCCCACATCCAAATCTTTTTGCTTTTCTTGCAAATTCCTCTTCTTTTTTTTTGGTCAAGACAACGGCCAAGACAACACTGGGTGCCGTTGTTATATAGACACCGACATTTTTTTCGCACACAAGAGAGTAGAAAGGGGTTGCTTTCTTTTTGTTTGGTTGACATGATTTTGTCCTTTAGCCAATTATATTTGCCTCTATTTGTTGCGCGACCACACGTTAAAGCATTCGCATTTTCTCCCCGTGCGCACGCGCATCTTAGTGCTTTCACCGAAAAATGCAGATGTGAATCTACTCACTGTTTCTGAAGGCCAGAAAACAGGTTCTATTTTCCTCCAGAGATTAACTTTATCTCAGAGTAGAGTGCATGAGAGTTGTTCAATTATTCGTACCACACACGTCAGCCGGTCTTTGCATTGAAATCTGCCATCTGACTGTGTTCTTCTCTTCGTCAAAACCGCACTTCTATGATATTTAGATTTCTCAATTCACTCGGGGGTTTCCACTTAATCTTTTCCAACCCAGTGGTGGTACGTTCCACACTTCGCGGTGTTTAGTCTTTTTTTAGTACCGATAAACTGCCCCGAGTATATGGCGGACGCTGAGTTAATAAACGGTTGAAGAGCGTGTCGGCTTTCCTCGCAAATATGAGAGAGAACAAATGTGTAGAGAGAGTTTTGTATCTATGCACTTTTCGAACTCTGAATTCGGTCGCTTTTTCGACGTCCATATATTTTTGTTCTGAGCTGGCAGAGAGTAGCGTGCAGCCAATGTTCATTTCGTCTACCATATATTTTTAACTCTGGTCTATAAAAGATTAAACTGTGCGAATATGTAGAGTTGATGTGATCGTAGGCGTCTTACGAGTCATTTTAACACTTGGGGCAAGCTGTATTCCTATGATACGCGCGGACTCTTGACTGCCTTCAGAGTCACAAGAGCAAACTCTCTCTTCTTATGTGGGCGATAATGATCAACCATGTTTTTGTAAAACATATATCTCTGCCCATATATATCCGTGTTTTTTCTCCCTCCTCACCTAATTCTAAGAGGCTGAATGAGGTCACCATGAAATTTTATTTGGTGTACGCTTTAAGAGAAACGAAAAATAAGAGTGTACGAGGACACGAAATATTTTTTACAAAATTCACCCTATTAAAAGGCAATTCTTGTGTCTCAGATGATCTTGGGATGTCTATGATCCTTCGAAGAGACCGGTACTTGATTCAGATTGATGGACTTTTGCAGCCGCTGAAGCGAATCAACGCCAATTAGCTTGAACAGGAATTGTTTATTTTTTTTGTAGCACCAAATGTATGAAGATGTTAAGCAAAGGTCTGACACTGCTTGAGCTGAGCCGGTTCGGTTGGTTTCAAATACCACCACGCCGTGTTTTTTTCCTAACACAGACATCTATTATTTGTTGACCCTGTGGAGTTTTCTAGTAGCTTTAAGGCATGCAGACAAATCAAAGAAGCCTTTATATATTAACAAAGTTTTTCCTGACTATTTTTTCCTGTTTTGAACTTGACTAATGATAAAAATATAGGCAGGAATTTCTTGGTGGTGAGGTTCCAGAGCCTTTTTGCTTTATGACCTTTTTCTCGAATCGTGCCATATTAATTTTTTTTTTATTAGCAAACCAAAAACATTTCTTTCACAGCGCCTACGCAATGAAGTGGTTGATCTTGGCGCTGCTTTACATCATTGTTTTCCCCTCCCTTGTGATTTCACATGGTGTGTTTGTCGTTTACTCAATGCCTTTTTCCTGACTTGTGTCTTATATCGAAAAGACAATTTCTAACACGCTACTTATAATCTGATGATGTAGCTGGCCAGGATTATGACCATGAGGCACCGGCCTACGAGATCAACGCCCATATAATTGGCGTATTTACTGTACTAGTATTCAGTGCCCTGCCATCTTGATTATTCTTGTGTCCATAAAAACAGAAACGTACTGCTTTAGCCTGCTCAAATTCTTCGGTATAGGTGTGGTGATTTCCACTTGTTGGTGCCATCTTATTCCAGAGGCATTCAAAGACACCGATATTCTACAAGACAAAATCTACATACCTCTTGGCTTCATACCGATGCTGACTATCTTTCTGATTCATGGAGTGGGGTTTTTCACGCATTCGGAAGATCGATCTCCAATTCCCACTGAGTCTTTGTGGGACACTACTCTAAACACTTCAGTCGACTTTCCAGATAACCGAGATGTGAGAAAAACCACAGTATGTGAACCGATTTTTAAGAAAAGCAAAAAAATCAACATTATGTTGCTTGAGATTGGCATGTACGTGTCTAAAACATGACTTACGGCTTGTTCGCCTCTCTTTGCTCGCGTGCATTCCCATGAGCTAACCGCTTTACTCTCTAGATCAATCCACTCTGTAGTTATCGGCCTGAGCCTGGGCATCACTCAGGCAAATTTTTACGACTTACTTATCTGTATTGCTTCCACCAAATGTTCGAGGGCTTGGCCGTAGGAACCTATATCAAGGATAATATGCATGGGTGTAGGAGTCAAATTTTGTTGTACTGCCTTTATCCTATCGCCACTCCCATAGGCATGCTCATTGGCATTTTGTTTCATCAATTCAGCCATGATAGCATTCAATATGAATTAGTTGAAAAAATAATGAATCTCATCAGCAGTGGTTTACTTATCTACACCTCTTACGTGGAACTAATGGCCAACGACATGGAACCTCAACACGAACTATTCCATAGACTAAGTGTCAAAAAGAAGGTATCGCTTATGCTTTCGACTTATTTGGGCACAATGTCTATGACCATTACCGGCATTTGGATTTGAATAGGCATACCAACAGAAGTGCCCACTCTATCGCACATATTTGAGTAAAGTGTGTCGTTTATTTACATTATAAGTTGACAAATCCCTGATAAGTAGCACGACAAGAGAGACAATCTAAAGTTAGAGTTGCAAACGAAAAACGATTACTCGTCAAGTTTTTGTGTACACACTTTCTGAATAAGTGCCAAGTCATAGTTGATTTCCTCGTCGGTGAGTCGAACTTTGATTTCTGGAATTTTCTTGATCGATCTGCCATTAGCCGCGTGATCAGATATCGGATTATCTTTGGTACCACGGCGACGCAGCGTCCTTGTAGAAAATCTTTGTGTATCTGAAAAACCGTTGTCTAAAAAAAAAGTTATAACAACTTCATATATCTCTTATGCTTTTCAAAAAAAAAATGAACATACCATTTAATAAGAAATCGCGTTTCTGCTCCTCCAACCGCTTTTGCTTCTTGCTCAGTTTTTTTAGAACCCTCTTCCGAAGGTTAATGGCATCGCTCTAGAATGATGTTTTGTGACACAGTCGATGATTGGGTCAGTACTTCTCTTCGGATGCTATGTTGCATATGTCCCACGTACATGATGTTCATCATTGGCGAAC